>OY757187.1:25138528-25375334 GCA_963583895.1 Melanophora roralis | reverse complement strand
AAAACTTTAGATGCGATTTTCTCGGAATCTAGGGCCTTTAGAGCCAAAAGAGCTAAAATCTGTGATCACTACCAATTTTGGTCAAAAAGTCGATTTTTTGAGGATTTTATTATAAAAAACTTTAAATGCGTTTTTCTCGGAATCTAGGGCCTTTAGAGCCAAAAGAGCTAAAATCTGTGATCACTACCAATTTTGGTCAAAAAGTCGATTTTTTGAGGATTTTCATATAAAAAAAACTTTATTTAGATGCGTTTTTCTCGGAATCTAGGGCCTTTAGAGCCAAAAGAGCTAAAATCTGGGATCACTACCAATTTTGGTCAAAAAGTCGATTTTTTGAGAATTTTCAAAAAAAAAAACTTTAGATGCGTTTTTCTCGGAATCTAGGGCCTTTAGAGCCAAAACAGCTAAAATCTGTGATCACTACCAATTTTGTTCAAAAAGTCGATTTTTTGAGGATTTTCATATAAAAAAACTTTAGATGCGTTTTTCTCGGAATCTAGGGCCTTTAGAGCCAAAATAGCTAAAATCTGTGATTACTACCAATTTTGGTCATAAAGTCGATTTTTTCAGGATTTTCATATAAAAAAACTATAGATGCGTTTTTCTCGGAATCTAGGGCCTTTAGAGCCAAAACAGCTAAAATCTGTAATCACTACCAATTTTGGTCAAAAAGTCGATTTTTTGAGGATTTTCATATAAAAAAACTTTATATGCGTTTTTCTCGGAATCTAGGGCCTTTAGAGCCAAAATAGCTAACATCTGTGATTACTACCAATTTTGGTCATAAAGTCGATTTTTTCAGGATTTTCATATAAAAAAACTATAGATGCGTTTTTCTCGGAATCTAGAGCCTTTAGAGCCAAAAGAGCTAAAATCTGTGATCACTACCAATTTTGGTCAAAAGGTCGATTTTTTGAGAATTTTCATACAAAAAAACTTTAGATGCGTTTTTCTCGGAATCTAGAGCCTTTAGAGCCAAAAGTGCTAAAATCTGTGATCACTACCAATTTTGGTCAAAAAGTCGATTTTTTGAGGATTTTCATATAAAAAAACTTAAGATGCGTTTTTCTCGGAATCTAGAGCCTTTAGAGCAAAAAGAGCTAAAATCTGTGATCACTACCAATTTTGGTCAAAAAGTCGATTTTTTGAGGATTTTCATATAAAAAAACTTTAGATGCGTTTTTCACGGAATCTAGAGCCTTTAGAGCCAAAAGGGCTAAAATCTGTGAATCTACCAATACTGGCCAGTTAGCCAGTTAGCCAGCCAGTTAGCCAGCCAGCCAGCCAGTTAGCCAGCCAGCCAGCCAGTTAGCCAGCCAGCCAGCCA
This sequence comes from Melanophora roralis, assembly GCA_963583895.1. Lineage (NCBI taxonomy): Eukaryota > Metazoa > Arthropoda > Insecta > Diptera > Rhinophoridae > Melanophora > Melanophora roralis. Next base: position 25,374,007 of record OY757187.1, on the reverse strand, counting down.
GTTAGCCAGCCAGTTAGCCAGTCAGTTAGCCAGCCAGCCAGTTAGCCAGCCAGTTAGCCAGCCAGCCAGTTAGCCAGCCAGCCAGTTAGCCAGCCAGCCAGTTAGCCAGCCAGCCAGTTAGCCAGTTAGCCAACCAGCCAGTCAGCCAGCCAGCCAGTCAGCCAGCCAGCCAGTCAGCCAGCCAGCCAGCCAGTTAGCCAGCCAGCCAGTTAGCCAGCCAGTTAGCCAGCCAGCCAGTTAGCCACTGAAACGGTGCGTGCGCACTGAAACGGTGCGTGCGCACTGAAACTGTGCGCGCGCACTAAAACGGTGCGTGCGCACTAAAACGGTGCGTGCGCACTAAAACTATGCGCGCGCACTAAAACAGTGCGCGCGCACTGAAACTGTGCGCGTGCACTAAAACGGTGCGTGCGCACTGAAACGGTGCGTGCGCACTGAAACTGTGCGCGCGCACTAAAACGGTGCGTGCGCACTAAAACGGTGCGTGCGCACTAAAACGGTGCGTGCGCACTGAAACGGTGCGTGCGCACTAAAACGGTGCGTGCGCACTGAAACGGTGCGTGCGCACTGAAACGGTGCATGCGCACTGAAACGGTGCATGCGCACTGAAACGGTGCGTGCGCACTAAAACGGTGCGTGCGCACTGAAACGGTGCGTGCGCACTAAAACGGTGCGTGCGCACTAAAACGGTGCGTGCGCACTGAAACTGTGCGCGCGCACTAAAACGGTGCGCGCGCACTAAAACGGTGCGTGCGCACTGAAACGGTGCGTGCGCACTAAAACGGTGCGTGCGCACTGAAACGGTGCGTGCGCACTGAAGCTGTGCGCGTGCACTAAAACGGTGCGTGCGCACTGAAACGGTGCGTGCGCACTGAAACTGTGCGTGCGCACTGAAACTGTGCGCGCGCACTAAAACGGTGCGTGCGCACTGAAACGGTGCATGCGCACTGAAACGGTGCGTGCGCACTGAAACTATGCGCGCGCACTAAAACGGTGCGCGCGCACTGAAACGGTGCGTGCGCACTGAAACGGTGCGTGCGCACTGAAACTGTGCGCGCGCACTGAAAATGTAGTCGGTCGCCGTGCAGTCAGTCGCCGTGTAGTCGGTCGCTATGCAGTCGGTCGCCGTGCAGTCAGTCGCCGTGTGGCTGGCTGTTTGGCTAACTGGCTGGCTAACTGTCTGGCTGGCTAACTGTCTGGCTGGCTAACTGGCTGGCTGGCTAACTGGCTGGCTAACTGGCTGGCTAACTGGCTGGCTAACTGGCTGGCTGGCTAACTGGCTGGCTGGCTAACTGGCTGGCTGGCTAACTGGCTGGCTGGCTAACTGGCTGGCTGGCTAACTGGCTGGCTAACTGGCTGGCTGGCTAACTGGCTGGCTGCCTAACTGGCTGACTGAGTGGCTGACTGGCTGACTGACTGGCTGACTGACTGACTGGCTGACTGACTGGCTGACTGACTGGCTGACTGACTGGCTGACTGACTGGCTGACTGACTGGCTGACTGACTGGCTGACTGGCTGGCTATCTGGCTGGCTGGCTAACTGGCTGGCTAACTGGCTGGCTAACTGGCTGGCTAACTGGCTGGCTAACTGGCTGGCTAACTGGCTGGCTAACTGGCTGGCTGGCTGGCTAACTGGCTGGCTAACTGGCTGGCTAACTGGCTGGCTGGCTGGCTAACTGGCTGGCTGGCTGGCTGGCTGGCTAACTGGCTGGCTGGCTGGCTAACTGGCTGGCTGGCTAACTGGCTGGCTGGCTAACTGGCTGGCTGGCTAACTGGCTGGCTGGCTAACTGTCTGGCTGGCTAACTGTCTGGCTGGCTAACTGGCTGGCTGGCTAACTGGCTGGCTGGCTAACTGGCTGGCTAACTGGCTGGCTAACTGGCTGGCTGGCTAACTGGCTGACTGGCTGGCTGGCTGGCTGGCTGGCTGGCTGGCTGACTGGCTGGCTGACTGGCTGGCTAACTGGCTAACTGGCTGACTGGCTGACTGACTGGCTGACTGACTGGCTGGCTAACTGGCTGGCTGGCTAACTGGCTGGCTGGCTAACTGGCTGGCTGGCTAACTGGCTGGCTGGCTAACTGGCTGGCTGGCTAACTGGCTGGCTGGCTAACTGGCTGGCTGGCTAACTGGCTGGCTAACTGGCTGGCTGGCTAACTGGCTGGCTGGCTAACTGGCTGGCTGGCTAACTGGCTGGCTGGCTAACTGGCTGGCTGGCTGGCTAACTGGCTGGCTAACTGGCTGGCTGGCTGGCTGGCTAACTGGCTGGCTGGCTGGCTAACTGGCTGGCTGGCTGGCTGGCTAACTGGCTGGCTAACTGGCTTGCTGGCTAACTGGCTGGCTGGCTAACTGGCTGGCTGGCTAACTGGCTGGCTGGCTAACTAGCTGGCTGGCTAACTGGCTGGCTAACTGGCTGGCTGGCTAACTGGCTGGCTGGCTAACTGGCTGGCACCGTTTCAGTGCGCGCGCACAGTTTTAGTGCGTGCGCACTGAAAATGTAGTCGGTCGCCATGCAGTCGGTCGCAGTGTAGACGGCCGTCATGCACTCGGTAGCCGTGTAGTCGGTCCGCGTGTAGTCGGTCGCCCTGTAGTCTAGCTGGCTGGCTGAACGGTAGCTGTAGCTTTAGCTGTGGCTTTAGCTGAGGCTGTAGCTGGGGCTGTAGCTGGGGCTGTATCTTAATCTGTACCTGTGGCTGTAGCATGCTAGATGTCTGGATGGCTAGCAGACTGGCTGGCCGGCTTGCTAGATGTCTGGCTGAGCGGTTGACTGTAGCTGTGGCTGTTTAAGTAGCTGTGGCTGAAGCTGAGGCTGTTGCTGCGGCTGTATCTTAATCTGTACCTGTGGTTGTAGCTGACTAGCTCTCTGGCTGTCCGGACGGCTAGCAGGCTAGCTGGCTGGCTGGCTGGCCGGCTTGCTAGCTGTCTGGCTGACCGGTTTCTGTAGCTGTAGCTGTGTCAGTAGCTGTGGCTGAAGCTGAGGCTGTAGCTGTGGCTGTGGCTGTATCTTAATCTGTACCTGTGGCTGTAGTTTTAACTGTAGCCGCCTAGCTAGCAGGCTTAATAGCTTGCTGGCTGAATAGCTAGCTGGCTTAATAGTTTGCTCGCTGAATAGCTAGCCGGCTGTCTGTGCTGTAGCTGTGGCTGTGACTGTATCTGAAGCTGTGGCTATAGTTGTAGCTGTATCTGTGGTTGTAGCTCTGAATGTAACTGTAGCTGTGGATGGTTGATAAGTTCTAGTACACAAGTGCCTTAGTCTACCTCCAAGCGGTATCAACTGGATAACTTCCGGCAGAGTGGTCGGAAGGCTAACAGACATGGCTAAGAAGAAAACAATCTGTCTTGGGCTTAAAGGGACCAGTTTACTGGTCTGGTTCAAGGCAGGTTGTCCTTGTTGCGTTGTGCCATGAGCATCGCCATCAAGTGGTACAACAATACAAGGTTTATAAGGGTACCAATACCTTAATCGTGAACTTAAAAATTGGTAGGAATGAAATGGAAGTGGATTTCCGAGGCTGACCAAAGTCCTATCTGGTACCACGGGAATCAGTTGGCCCCATGTACACCAGTGCATGAACTGATTTATGGTGAGGTCTCCTTCGGGAGTTCACGTGGTGGCTGTGGTTATCCCCAAGCGGGGCAACTGTAGAACGAAAGTTGATATACTGGGGTCCGTCCTGTACGGGCCCCAGAGTGACCGTGTAAGCGGTCTTATATGAACTAAAGGTTCAACAAGAAAAAGTTTCTGGTTTTGACGGATCTACCCAGGCACATGAGCAACTGTGGAAGTAGGCTATTAACTGAAAAGGTGTAAGTGTGTTTGGAAGTAGGTGAATAGGGAAACTGGCCACGGCTGGGGACTCTAGGATCTAAAATAAGATTCCGCCAAAGTAGTAGCAAATAAACGAGAAGGCCGGCATGGCACTTCAAAGCATGTGCGTGATTCGGTCCTGACTGGCGGTGAGAAGATTATGGAGTGTTGATGATGCTGGACACAAATGATCCTAAGTTGGAATAAATGAAATAAATGATCCTTCAAACAGAGCTGGGGGTCGCATCCGTATTGGGTGCGGCTGAGAATCATAATCTATCTTGCTTAAGGTTGGGTACTGTTTCACAAGTGTGTGGAGAGGTGTCTTGTCGGCGCGGATCTGTTTTGATAATGAAGAAGCGAGATCAAAACTAGAAACGCAAAAACCGGGTTTAGATAGCCCAACTCCTCACTAAGGGGTCTGTTGTGGCTGCACGGAGTCATACCAGAGAATTGGTACCTAGGTGGATTGCAACAGCAACCCATTCTAGGGTCGTTGGTGGGACGCATTGTATTTCACCAGTGTTGGGAGCACCGTGGGTATGCCTCACTGGCCGGTACCACGTAAAACCCTTAACGTCTGTAGCTGTGGATGTTACTGTAGCTGTGTCTGAGAAGTAGCTATGGCTAGCTGTAGCTGGTTATGTTTGTGGCTGTAGCTGAAGCTGTGGCTGTAGCTGTGGATGTTACTGTAGCTGTGGCTGAGCTGTAGCTGTGACTGCATCTGTGGCTGTGGATGTAGCTGTGGCTGTAGCTGATGCCTACGGATCCAGGTAATACACAACGGGCTATATTCTGAGTAATAAATAACCATCTTCAGAAATCGCAGCACTACTCTAGATTTGATGTAATACGTTGAACCTGTATATACCTCTTGCTTGAAAAAATTTCAACGATTGCCTAGGCCTTCATTATTTTAATCTTAAAGACGAGAAAAGTTCTCGATTTCGGGTCTTAAACAATTAAATTTTGATAAATATTTTAAGAAATAATTTTTTCATTTAAAACGTCCTCTATACATCGCAATTAGGATCATACCTGTCATATTTTTCAAAAGATTTAAACCCAAGAATTAGGAACTGATACAGACTTTTCAGTGTGGCATAGGGAAAAATAAAATACTAGAGATCAAATTTTAAGCTCCATCAAATTCTGAAAGGGACTTTCGAAATAAATCACACAATTTAAAAACTAGATTTAAGCGGTTTATTAAAACAAAATCTCAACAAAAAATTGAATTAATTTAAAATAACTATAATGTTTAAGCAAATTGGTTAAGCACGACATTTGCATTAATTTCAATTTTATTATGTACATATATGCAACATTGCTAAGTCGTTAAGCCTGCAATCGCACATAGGGGTATTAAGCCAAAATGGAAATTTAAGAAATGTTAAAATTGAAGTGTGCAGCTCGACAGATAACAAAATTCTGTATCAGATAGTGAATTTTTAAATCTTTTGCTTGCAATTTGTCGTCTTGAGTCACTGTCAAAGTCAGGAAAGTTAAGTATATTTGCCTGCAATTTATTAACTTTTGATCATTTTGAGAGGTTTACAATATATTTTTTCGTAGCTAAACAAAGATTTAACATTGATTTTTTCTTTCTGCGAAAGAATATATAAGCAACTACCTTATTTAATTTTTTTTTATTTTGTGTTTAAAGTTTTATTTAAAAGATATTCCTTCGAAATTAAAAAAAGAGGTTTTTTCGCTCACTTTTTGTTAAAAAAAAAATAAAACCAAATGGTTTTTAAAAGTGATGGCAGTCATTATTCTAAAAATCTTTTTCATCACAATTAAGCCTGAAATTTCTACTTTTAGACGAAAAAAGAAAACGTTTCGCGTTTTCGCGCCATTTTTTGGCGAAGGTTTGAAAATTTCACTTTTTTTCTCATCTTGTGTGTTTACATATAAGTAAGAAACTTTTTTTTGGGTCAAAAAAGTTTTGATAATTAATTGTTTTTTTAATTTTTTTATATTTGAATTATTACAGGTTAAGTGAAATCAATTTTTAACAGGTTAAATTGCATGTATTAAAAGTAGTTTTAACTCACCCCTAAACTTGTAATGTACACCTGTGCGACAGTTTCTTAGTGACGCTATTTTATGCAACAAAATAATTGTACCTATCTTAAAACCCTTTGAAAATTGTTAAAACAAAATTATTCTTTAAAGAGAAACAAATCTGTGCTTCACGTACTCACTTTTTTGGTGTATATGTATATATTGTGGTTATTGCACGAAATTGTTTTCATAACCCTTTTGGAACTATGAGAGTAAAATGGAAAAAGTTTATACAGGATTAGAGCTATAACAAATAGTAAGGGAATGTAAAGATAAATTTGTCAAAGAGAAATTTTGATTTTTAGGTAGGAAATTGTGTGAACTTTCAAAATGTCAAGGAGATGGCGGCGTGTCAGCGGTGAAACAGTGTTTATACAGTTTTAGAAAATTTTTTAATATAAAATGCACAAGATATTAATATATGGAGCAATTGCCTATTAGGCTGTTATCACAAAACATTTTTCAAGAGTTCAGTGTAACGTAGATATTATTAATAGACTTTTGCTCAGTTCTGACCCACTGATGACTAGCATAAGACCAACTCCAAAAAAGGAGTCATGGCATTTTACGAAAGAAGCAGTTTCTTTAATGCTTTCCCCTGTACTTGATATTAAAACGTATTAAGATTCAGAAGAGGTCTTTTAAGAAACAGACAAAGAAGAACGGTAGCACTCCTGTTCTTAGTGCAAAAGGATATTTTTCTGAATAAATAAGTTTTTGTTTTCATACTTTAAAATTATTGTTACTTCTGTAAATAAGTTATTGTTATATATAAATTACTTATTTTCAGATAAATTTAATACATTAAATTACAAAAAAAGCGGCAAACAAGCTTAACAATAATTTTTTTTTTGTAAAAAAAAAGCAAAATAAAAAAAAAAATTTTGTACCGGGCCGTTTTAGGGGGTGGGGTTTGGGGTAACTTTGTGCCCCTACCCATAAAAGCTTAAAAATTTTACTTTTATAGTATTTGGGCGTAAGTTTTCCATAATTTTTATTATATACATTATTTTTGCAAATTTTAATTTATGCTGCCGCCCACAAAGGGGGAGGGGACGACACGGTCCAAGTGTAGATTTTTTAGCTTTCGCTTATGTTTAAAGTTGCATTTGCCTAACAATAGTATTGAAAATTTAAAAAAATTTTAATTTTTCAGAGGTGGTATTAGTTCTTCTAAGGGGAGCTTCGATTTTTTTTTGTTTTTAAACCTTAAATGCCTATGACTACAATACATGTTTTTGTCAAGGTTCATCAATCTGGGAGCCCTCAATAATTTTTAATAAGCTTTATTGTAAAAAATAAAAAGTAATGTCCGGCTAGAATGGCAAAATACCTCTTTGTGCATCGTTTATCTCAGTCATGTATAATACCGGCAAGGGTGGAAAATAACTTTTCAGCCGTAGCATTACTGACCTGCTTTAGAACAACAATGATGAATATTTTTCACAAGGATGGATATATATCGCACCTTGCTAAAACATCTAAAATATTTTATGGGCGGTCTTTATAAATTTTCTATTTTTGTTTCCAATGCAAAACTTTGGTTTTTATTTTCGATATAAGCAGTCCAAATTTTAATAAGTCTGCAAGTTGTGGAATTAAAATTTCTATATCAGTACATGTAATAATATTCTGAAGCAAAAATTTAGGGATGTCAAAAAAACGTAAGAAACGTATTATTAAATCTTGCAAAACAGATTCAACATCTTCAATTTTTTTTTTCTTTCAAATCTAGGTTTTTTAACTTAAACATTCATACCAACGCTAATATTTTTTTTCTCTTCAAATTGTGGGCGGGCTTCATTCCTTTAAGTCTTAAGATATATTTTTAGGGTTTTTAATAGAATTATCCTTTTTGTAAATCTATGTCTTTTTTGGGGCTGTGTGACAGTAAGGTAATCATTTAGAATATGTCATCCACAAATAAATTCAAAGGAGCTCAGAAAAAGTTCCTAACAATAAGACTTTTGAAGACATATCCCTATCTTTTTATCGGGGTGTCTTTTTAAATGCCTCTATTATGGGCTTTATTTTTACTGCTAATTGTAAAATTGAATCATGACGATCGACCCATCGCGTTTCGCATAATGAAGACAACTTTGTATCTAAATATATTTGAGAAAAACTAAACTACGATTAGGATGAGATTTTTTACAAAAACTTGTTAGTTTTTTTAACAAACGATACAACTTTTTGTAATATTGTTACCTTGTTGCCTTTCGATATCGAGTGGTTAAATTTATGGAAAGAGCAAGGCATTTGTTTTGCATTTTTTTCGGAAATTTGTATTTTCCGTTTCTCCGTTTTCTATTAACATTTAAGGTCCCTTATTTTAAAAAAATTTTATTAATAAAAAATTATGGGTATTTAGTTTATTAGCTATGCCCGTACCACCTTTCTTAAGACTAACTTTTTCCTAAGCTTTTAAAGTTACTGATGGTAGTGTTTTCGCATTAATTGACACTTGGACTCCATCGCAAATATCATATAAAGCATCTAAAAGTGCGTAAAATAAAAACTTCTTTTACTAACTTTTCGTTTGCGCTAAAATACCTTTAAGCTAAAGAAATTTAGTTTTTTTTCCTGATAAATCAGTGATTTTGTCAAAAACAGTCGAATTGTATTTAGCGTCATAAATATTTTTTAGTATAATTTCTAAGCTAAAGTGATGAAAAATTTTACTTATTTCATTTCAAATTATTTTCGATATTTTTGAAATATCTCCAGCGTCTATACGAAATAGCAGAAATAAACAAAAGATTCATTCCGGGCATGTATTTTTCAGAAGATATTAAAGAACCATCGTTTCGATATCCACGTAGAGATATCCTTTGCTTTCCGAAAAACATCATAGTTTTTGTAATAGACAACATATGTTCTTGATTTTCAATTTCTTGTTGAAGTGCAGATATTCGTATTTGATTTTTTACCTCAAGGCGAAAGTTTTCTTGTGTCTTCAAAACATTTTTCCAAAAGCAACAGCATCTTTGAACATGCCATATATTTGTTTAAAAAAGTACATTAAACGTTTGTTTTAAGGCTACAAATATTTTTAGTTATTAAATCAAGTGTTGTAGCGTACAACCTATAAGTTATACTTATACAAGTTTTGGTTTTGCTCTAGCATGCATGAAAATCTGGCTCGTCGGCAATCGGGCGGGGGAAATAAAGTGAGCTAAACCGAGATGGAAACTAAAGCTACATAAAAGTATTATTTAATTTGCATGCTTGTAATAGTGGTTTGTTAAGGAAAATGATCATGAAATAAACGAAATAGGTAGAAAGATTCTGGTTAAACTATGGCTAAACGGAAACTAAAATGTAAATATCACAACCGAAGAATGTATGAGGTCGTCCTTCGATGACTTGAAATGTTGATGATCATTAATAACGCGGAACACTTTTTAATAGAAAACAACTTTATTGATGAAGGTAAAACTTAAGACTAACAAAAATGAATGCAAAGAAACAAAAACTTAAAGTAGCACAAAACAATTCAATTACATAGTTGCATTTTGTATGGGTTTCCATCCTTTACAGAAAGTAGTGTTGCTACATATTCTCAACACTCCTTCTCAACACTAATTCCAATTTAAAAAAAAAAAAAAACAATTATTACATTAACGTCAACTTAATGCAAGCCCATACAATTTGTAAATTTACTATGTTTAATTTTACATAAATTTTTAGTTAATATATCGGCCATCATATCATCTGTTGGAATATATTTGATTTCCACTTCGTTTCTGGATTTCATATCTCGAACATGATGGTATTTAATTTCAATATGTTTACTTCTAGAATGATAAGTTGGGTTTCGCACTAAGCACTGGGCACTTTGATTATCATTATAAATCGTCATCGGACCACTGTGAGGAAATTTTAATTCGGCTAAGAGCTTTTGGACATAAACAACCTCTGTTGCTGCTGCTGATATCGCGATGTACTCTGCTTCTGTTGTGCTTAATGATACTATATTTTGTTTTCTCGCGCTCCAAGAAAAAACGCAATCTGCTAGTACAAAAGCATAACCAGAAAAAGACTTCCTGTCAGTAGCATCACCAGCCCAATCAGCATCTGCATAGCATTCAACTGGATTTCCGGTTTTCTTATAATGAAGTTTGTAGTCGGCTGTTTTCTTCAAATATCTAAATATGTGCTTGTATGCTGCCTCATGTTCCGAGTGTGGGTCGCAGTTTCGCTGTGCCAATTTAGTGACCGACAACATTATATCAGGGCGCGTAGACAACGCTAAATACATCAGGACACCTATCGCAGACTGGTATTCCGTCTGGTCTACTTTTCTACAATTACTGTTATTACAATTTACCTGGTATCCTGGTTCCAATGGTGTGGCAACTTCCTTACAATCAAGCATACCATATTTACTAAGCACATCTAAGATGTATTGTTTTTGGGATACAGTTATCGCGCCAAGATCACCTTCACGATTAAACTCCATACCAAGATAATGCGAAAGCTCACCCCCATCTACAACTTCAAACTCTGCTGCTATTGATTTCTTTATTTTCTCCAAGCTTACCAAAGATGAACTTCCGACAATTAAATCGTCTACATACACAGCAATAATATTGTAGACGCTGCCTTCTTCCTTTGTGTAAATACATGGATCACTTATACATGGGGTAAAATCAAGTCTTCGCAAAACATCGTCTAATTTAGAATTCCATTCCCGGCCACTTTGCTTTAATCCATATAAGGACTTCTTCAATTTTAAAACTTTATCAGGATAATTATTGTCTTCAAAACATTGTGGTTGTTTCATAAAAACTGTTTCATGCAAGTCGCCGTTGAGATATGCAGAGGACACGTCCATTTGATGAAGATATATGTTGTGCTCAACAGCTAAAGCAATTACCATTCTAATATTAGCATAGCGTACCACTGGCGAAAACGTTTCAAAATAATTAAGCCCATATCGTTGACTGCAGCCTTTTGCCACAAGTCTAGACTTTAATTTTTGAATGCTTCCATCTTTGTTCCGTTTAACTGCATAAACCCATCTACAACCAATCGCCACTTGACCCTCAGGTAGATCACTAAGCTCCCAGGTGTTGTTTTTCATTAGGGATTGGTATTCGGTTTTCATTGATCTAAGCCATTGCTCAGCATATGGACCATTAAGAGCGTCTTCGATACTGTCTGGTGACTCGATTTGACCACTACATAAAGCATGAATCTCATTGTATACCTTTTTGGGACGTCCTCTAGATCCATCTCGAATTATCTTTGGTCTGCCTGGTCCAATTTTGACTACTTGTCCACCAACTGCTCCTTCTTGATGAGTATCTTCCGGCCTACTACTTGGCTGTTCAAGAGGTAGGGAGATTTCTTCTTGAAATTCTTTTTCACTGCCATTGCTTTCAACTAATGGTTGGTTTTGCGGAACATTTTCTTTGTTGTAAAATGTAAATACGTTATCTGCACTATTATTTGGCTCACAATAGCCAAACATTTCCTCCAAAAATAAAACATCTCTAGCAACAACCACCTTACGGGTTTCAGGGTTATATAATTTATAAGCTTTACTCTCTTCGCTATACCCTATCATAATGCATTCAAAACCCTTCGATGCAAATTTTTTCGATGAAGTTTTGTTAAGCACAATTGCCTTACCTCCAAAAACTTTAAAGTGACCAACAGCTGGTTTAAATCCGTTCCATATCTCAAATGGTGTTTTATCACAAAGAATTCTCGTTGTTGTACGATTTCGAATGTAAACCGCAGTTCTTACCGCTTCGGCCCAAAACTGTTCAGACAAACCGGAATGAATGAGCATTGTTCTGGCCATCTCTACTAACGTACGGTTCGCCCTTTCCGCAACACCGTTTTGTTGGGGCGTATGTGGCACCGTTAATTGTCTTTTTATACCGTTAACACGTAAAAAGTGTTCAAATTCTTTGCTCAGATATTCGCCGCCGTTATCTGATCTTAAGCACTTTATATTCTTGCCTGTTTGTTTTTCGATTTCGGCTTTATAGTCTTTAAACGCGTTCAAAACTTCGTTTTTTGATTTCAAAAAATACACTGTGACGTATCTCGAATAGTCGTCTATAAACGTTAAAAAGTACAATGAACCGCCGAACGAACTTTTATTAACCGGACCGCATACGTCACTATGAATGATTTGCAAGAGTTCACTTGAACGAGTTTCCGACACTTGAAACGGTTTTACGCATATTTTACTTTTAGCGCATGTAACACATTCAATTGCATTTGGCATTTTTTTTATTTTAATTCCACGCACAATGTTTTTATTTATCATATCTTTTAAGCAATTAAAGTTCACGTGACCGAATCTATTATGCCATTTTAATACCTGTTCATTCAATTTTGTCACACTGTTACACTTGTTGTTTAGTTTTATGTCTTTACTTTTAAAAATAAACAAACCGTTTTCTTCGTACGCGCGTAAAACACAATCATTGTTTTGGTCTTTTATTTTCACAACATTGTTTTTGAAAATAACACACATTCCCGCACTTGTTGCTTTGCTTACCGATATAAAGTTATTTGGAATTTCTTTTACATGCAATACATTCTTTAATGTTACATTTGCACCACATAAATTTACGTCGCCACGGCCGATTGATTTTGCGCACTTATTATTCGGTAACATAATTTTTTCTTCATAAAGTTCATAAGACGTAAAAAGTTCACGCACACAGCAGAAATGGCTTGTGGCGCCACTGTCGACGCACCAGTAATTGACATTCACATCATTATTACTATTTAAAGTATGTAACTGCGTCTTAAAACACGTACTTTTTTCTGCCTTTCTTGGCTGCGTACACTTTGCTGCGAAATGCCCTTGCTGCCCACAATTGTAACACTTTCTGTTATTTTTGTTACTATTGCCACGGTTGTTGTTCTTTTTGTTGTTGTATTTTTTGTCTAGTTTTGTTTGCATAAGAGTTTCTGTTGTAGAGCTACTGCGCTCTGCTGTCTCGTTTTCGTTTTGTCGCGCACCCTCCTCTAATAGTTTTACTTTTAATGAACTAAAAGAAGGAAGAGAATCTCTAGCCTCTATTGCAACAACGAAATTTTCATAGCCTTTGGGTAGGCTCGACAACAACAAAATAACTAGCATTTCATCAGGCAATGCAATGTCTACTTCTGCTAGGCTTTCTATTGTATCGACAAACTCATTAATGTGTGCCACTATTTTCTTACCTTCAATCATCTTCATGTATAATAGTTTTTTAAACAGCATAATTTTTCTTGCAGGGCCTTTTGGTTGGTGGATTTCTTTCAATTTTATCCATGCCTGCGCCGCTGTTGTACAATTTTTAAGATGATTTAGTTGCGTTGGCTTTACACAAAGTAAAATAGATGCCAATGCTTTTTCATCCCTATTTTCAAAAATTGCGATGTCTGCCACAGCTTCTGCTGCAGGTTTTACATCTCGACCGCAAGTAACTGACCACAAATCTGTATGTACCAAAACACTTTTCATCTGGACACACCAGGTCATGTAGTTGGTATCATCCAATTTTTCAATTTGCATTAAATTCATTTTGTTACTTTTTTTTTTTTTTCACTTCACGCACACTCAGTGTCAATTTTCTATTTTATATGTTATGTTTCTTTTAAACAAACGAAAAACAAAATCGTCTAATTTTCATTAACTTTTCACACACAGTGTCACTTTGTTATTTTCTATTATTTTTCTTAATGCGCAATTATAGCCTGTTCTGGGCCCATAACCTGTTGATGATCATTAATAACGCGGAACACTTTTTAATAGAAAACAACTTTATTGATGAAGGTAAAACTTAAGACTAACAAAAATGAATGCAAAGAAACAAAAACTTAAAGTAGCACAAAACAATTCAATTACATAGTTGCATTTTGTATGGGTTTCCATCCTTTACAGAAAGTAGTGTTGCTACATATTCTCAACATGAAACGACCATTGCCCAACCCAACCATTGACTACCTATGTTTATACTTCCTTTCTCTATACGTTTGGTAGTCCCTGCTAACATTTGTGTATCTTTACCTTACCCGAACCAGTCAAAATAAATCACAACACAAAGATTTTAGCACTTCATATTACAATATACTATTCAAAAAGTAAATATAATACTCAAATTTATTTTAAATTTCTAACATTTTAACACCTTATTAAAATACTACATTTCGATTCAAAATTCAAAACAAAAAAAAATAGATAAAAATTTAACAATAGACAGTTAAGCACCCTGTTTGATGCAGTATATAAAACGATAGTATATAACCGAAAACTAGGTCAATGACCTTAAACCATTAAGTATAGGGTATATAAGAAAATCATTTTAAAATTTTTCAATGCAGATTATATCTTAAAATAAATATATATATGGGGTTTAAAATACCTGTTTTTTCAATTATCTTGTTTTAATTTTAGCTATAACTTCACTCACTTAAGCAATTATTTATTTATTCACTTTTACATTTTTTTTTTATATATATTTCTTCTTTATTCTTTTTCTTTTAATCTTTATCTTTCTTTTACTTGAATTTCTTTAATATTTATTATTCTTACACAATTTGCTCACATTTGCGAATTGTTCTTTTATTATCTATAATTCTTTAGCAATCTTTTATTTTATTTTATTTTATTTTATTTTATTTTATTTATTTCTGATTTAATACTATTAAATTTTTCTCAAAAGCTTATAACTTTACTAATTTTTAACTTTTTGCATAGTTTGCTTTACGATGAAAATATCACTAATGAGTAAAACAATGTTTGTAACTTACTTTTGAAGATGAATCCACCGTTGAATGGCCATTCAGCAATGTGATGTTCGCAAGCTAAAGGAGGACAAATATATCATCGCTTTGATGTGAGAAGATCGTGTGATACTTTTTAACGTGTTATTGCACCTTTTGTGCCTCTTCTTATTTCCTTGTAAAATATAAGTATATTTGAAACCCCATGTGTGACTAAAGTCAGGTTTAACCTAAACTTATAAAATTATATCGCGTGATACATATAATTTATGTAACCAGAAAAATGTTTTAAAATACCAATAACAAAATACTTAGACCAACAAAATGTTGTTTTTGGAGACTTTGTATACGTGGTAGGTTAGAATAACCCTATAACCCTTTCCATAGGTGGCTGGCCAATTGTCCAAAAATTAAATGGTGGGTTATGACTATTTTTACGGCCTTTAAACCGTATTGCATGCTATTGCCTGCTCAATACAATACAGTGCATTAAATTCAGGTGTTATTCAAGCCTCTGTCCTCTTAGGTTGCAAGTATCGTTTCAGGTTAGGTTTTAAAGAATGAAAGTAGGAATTAGGTGCCAATCTGTAAAATTGTTTTTTTTTGTGGTTAAGCTAAATAAGCACCTAAAACTGTGTGATAGTTAAAAATATTACCTTTTGAGGAGTGGCACCATATAAAACCAATTAGTTGTTAACTTTAATATTACCAAACTTGGCGAAACACTTATTTTAAAGTTTAAAATTTATTACTTGTTTGTAATATTTGAAAACAAAATTAATTCAAACCGCTGAGATTTCAATAAAATTCGATTAAAATTTTGGTACAGTAAAATTAACTGAAAACCTTACTCGCGGTTATGATTATTCTCGAAAATTGAGGTTATTAAAAAGACCGCATTTAACAAAATTTGCCTTTTTATACCAAAACTAAAGTATGGGCCAAATAGCTTAATTGGAATAGTTAAAAGTTACTAATACAATTAAATATGCTAATGATTTCTACAGAAACAAAACCTCAAGCATGTGGCTAGTGGTGAATATCTCATGGTGTTAATTTACGTATTTTTTCATTTCACAGCTGATTTTCTCCCTGTCCTGTATCCGTTAAGTTTGAAATTAGTTTAGAAAACAAATATTCTTAGCCAGCATATTACAGTGTGAAGCTTTTAACGTTTTGGAGGCGAATGATTCTTCCCCTCTATCTGCGCCTGATGTTAATCTATAACCTAAAATAAACTATTTAACCTGCTTCTTCAACCTGTGCTACACTTTGACGCTGAGGAATGAGCCCTTGTTTAAACCAATGCAGCATTGCTGGATGCTTTTTGGAAAAAGTTTTTATAAAAAATTTTCAAACGAGATGCATGAGACATATAAGATGCATACTGACATGAACGCCAGGTCCGTCAAGATAAAGCGGCTGCTTTTAATAGGCTATGTCAGTCGACAGGGAAGTTGCAGACTCTGGTAAAAGGACTTAGTTGGTTAAGATATGTAAATTTTTGCTGAGCGAACTCGAAAAAGCACGCTCAAGAGTCAACGTTAACAAAAGTTAGTAAGTCCCTTAACAGTAGTTGCAAAACAAAATTAAAAGTCAACATTAAAAAAGGCAAAAACATTTTTTTGTTCATTACTGATTTAGAAGAAATCATAGTATAGTTAAAAAAAGTTTATTCTCTTTTATATTCTAAAACATTCGATATGATGTTAACATGTGTTCATTTATTTAATTACATTAGAATCATGTAAAATGTAATTAAATGATTTGTGTTACGGTCTTCTGATTAATTCATTTGTTTGCGTCATTTATTGTCATTTAATTAAATTTTATTTTCCCATTAATTAATTTTTAAACATATTTGTGTTTGTATGTTTGTAAACATTTTAATGTATTTAGCAGTATCAACAACAATTAAATATATTTTTTTTTGCATTCTCTTAGATAATTAATTTTCTGTTTTTGACATTGAAGCTTTAAAATATTTACACATGCTTCAAGGTACTTGAGTGTATTTCTAAGTAAAATTTCAATTAAACTATTTGTAAAAGTAATTTATAAAAATAGATTTTTTAAGCATTTAGTAAAGAATAAAACCATTTTTTAACTAGCGGATGACAGCGTTGAATTTTTATGATTAAATTATGTTTAACTTAAATGCGCAATAGTTTCTAAAAAATATATATTTGAAAAATGGTTTTTGAAAAGTTTTCAGTATTTTTTAATTTTAATAGGAAACACTGTCACAGAAACTCATACGGAAATTTAAAGGATAATTTTTTTAAGAATTTTCTTTTTGCTTTTATATATAAAAAATTTTTTTAATTCGTTCTATGTACAAACTCATAAACGTTCATTTATAACATCTTCTGGTGTAAAGGTATCCATGCTGATGCATTTCCATAAAAACATATTTTAATTTATGTTTATTTGCCCATTCATGTATTTATTTGCTTATATACAGCATGATTGCATATCCTTATCATGAAAGTGACATCTCTTTGCAATCATATGAATTGCACATTTTCATATCAAATATTAAAAGCAATCAAATACACAAAAAAAAAAAAGAATCAAGAAAAAAGATTTAAAGTTGAAAAGAAAAATTTGTACTATTTATTAATATGTATGTAATCTTAAACATGATAACTGAAAATGTTTATAATATTCATAGGCACTTATGCTTAAGGTAAAGAATTAAATACTTTTTATTTGTGATTTATTTTCAAAGCAGACACAGATGAAGATTTTTAAATGAAATTCTCATATACGAAAAAATTTTAAAAAAAGACTCGGCTGCACCGTATCACATATTCCTTTCAAATTTATCTATTTATAAACGAAATTATCTGACTCAAACTAGTTACTTTAAAATCATGCATATTTGTGCTGTTACTCCCCGCGGTCTTATTCAAAAAAAAATTTTTTTTGTATAAGTTTTGAGGTAAATGACTCAAACTGTATCCGATATATAGCGTATCAAAAATTTTATAAAAAAGCTAGTTTTTTTACCATGTGGATCTTGTTGGGGAATTACTTTGTAGTAAATTTGAAACAAAATCTTTCAGGGTTTCAAAGAAATAAAATTTCAAAAATTTAACAAGATTATTTTTTATAGTGTTTTCCTGTTCCTTTCAAAAATGTAGGAATGATTGCTAAATTATTTTGTAGTGAATCTAAAGTGGATAGTGGCTTTAGCTGCAAACATAAAATATGAAATTAAATGTATTCAGTTCTCTCTTCCCTACCGTTTTCAGCTTAAGAACAACAAGGCCCCAAGTGCAGACAAAATATGAGTGGATGTGCATAGACTGCACCATCCATTAGCATATAAGCTTGTCTGGTAACATATTTGGTAAATGAAGAAGTCAGTTTAACTGATACAGGCTACAGAGTAGCTTGAGGCCAAGCAACTCAACTATCAACCAAATTTTCTCACTTAGCTTTTCGTTTGATTAGACAAATGAAAAAAAAAACATCGTACCAGCTTTTTGTCGACCAGAAGGCCGCATTGAAAATATCAATAAGAGTAAAAATTTAAGCTTTTACAACTGTGTTGAATGCCTCTGAGTGACACTGAATCCTTAAAAAAAGTAGGAAGGCTTAGAATTGTTAACCACTACAAAGGAGTTTCCATGTTTTACTTCTTCGCGGTACAAATGGAAAAATATTGGAAAACATGTCTTACTTTTAGCAAGCAGAGAGTTCAAAACTAGAGTTTTCTCTCAAAAAACTTTAATAAAACTTACTATCCCAGCAATTATTTATGACGCTGAAGCTTAGGTTCTTGCGAAAGATGATGAAAGAATGCTGGCTGTTTTTGGGCTTCAAGCTAAGTAGAACCTGTTGATTGAAAAATATCGATCTAGGCCATAGAAAGTATGGATAACGACGGCTCTGGTAAAATAAGCAAGTAATAACCATACAAATTTTGTCTACGAAACTGAGGACTGACTGAAATGATTTGAGAGCATTCTCTAAGCAGGCTAAGACAAACAACTTAAGTCGGTAGTACAATTCCTTGCCCTGGCTTACACAGAAAAAGTTTTTCCTAAAGATTTAATAAATTACGAAGCTTTTAATTATGGCAATAAGTTTATTTATTTATAATTACCGAATTTTTAAAATCTTATATTTTTTAATTTTTTTTTGTAGCTTATAAACTCGCCTAAAAGTCTAACTGTTCAACAACGTTAGGCAAGTTCTACTCACATGCAAAATAATTATAAGCAAAAGTTTTAAAATTATTTTTTATAATATTTTTTATGCTGGACTTTTTTAAATGCTGATGCAAAAACATCTTTCCAACAAAGTTAAAATATTAATGTCTCTGGCATATCTATTAAAATCTTTTTTTGTTTTAACTAAAATTTTTCACTATCCTTACTAAAAATTTACTGAACCAATAGTTTAGATATGCAATTTCCTAAATCTGGGTGTATATGCTGCAAGCACTAAAACAATGATCTCCTCATAGTACACATAAATTGATGTTAATTAAGAAATCGTTTTTAAAAAGCAATTGATATATGAGACATTTGGACACATTTATATTTTTAAGAATTTTTTATTTTTACGCTTTTTGTTCATATCAATTATATTTCATAAATTTTAATTTTATATTTTATATATGTATATGTTGATATGAAGTAATTTTTCTGACGTCTTCTTTTTAAACATATATTTTTAAGTTTGGTAGTCTCTTAAATAATAATCTTTTTAAAATTTTTTATTTTAGCGTATGCAGGGCATCTTTTACCAGGTAAGTATTAAGCAAACATTTTATTGTGGTTTGTCCGCCGGTTTTGGTATTCGACTAGATTTATAAAAAAAGACTAAGACACAAATTTGGTTTAAAAGCTAAAACAATTTTATGAAAATAATTTTGAATTTTTTTTCCTTGATAAAATTAAATTATTTTAATTGATACCACTGTGCGTACACGTTATTTGTTTTATATGCCAATTGTGTATTATGCATACGTACAGGCTTACGCGTTTGAACTTCTATACACCACGCCTAGCTTACCTATTTTTAAATCAATCAAAAATTAATTTTACCCAAGGTTGGCAACCAAATCGAATAACGGCATCGGTACCGGTATTAAAAAATGTGTCATTTCGGTATCGGTATTTTGGTTGTTCCAACATTGGTATACCGGTATAGGTACTTACTTGAGAAATTTTACAAAAAAAAAAAAAAAAAAAAAAAAAAATTAAAAATTAAAAATTTTTGATTATGGTTTTTTAACATGTTTTATTTTTTTATAAGGCTAATACAAAGAAATGGTTTACTTCTTAAAGGATGTACATTGTTTTAAGATATTTTAAAAACTTTTACAAAAGGATTAAAAAAATTTTTATTTTGAAATAAAATAAATTATATTTGTTTTGTTTTGTTTAAAATAAAAAAAATATTATTAATAATCACATTTATAAGTTTGTGTTGTTTTGAAACAAACCTATAATAGCATTGCATTTGTGGACCTCAAAGTTTGTTTTAATGTTTTAACTAAATTTTCAAATCGTTTTCGATGCTTGCGTAATTTTTTGGACTTTAATTAATTAATACTAGAGGTCTGCTTGACTACACCCAAATGCCGTTAAAATACATTCGTTTGTTTTTCAACAACATAGTGTTTTTTATTCAATGTTAAACAAACTAAATGAATGAACCCACAAGCGAAAGCAAATAAAAAACAACTTCAACCGAAAGCAAAATATTACCCATACATTCATACAAATAAATACTGAATAGAATGTGTGAATATTGCTGTATGATTGGTGTAAAAAATTATTATTCATTTGTGTTTGCAAATTTGTCGTTATTGTTGTTGTTAAACATTCATTAACTCGAAAAAACACCTGAATGTTTTTATAAAAACTCTAACTGTAATGAGACTTTGCTATGTTTTTGTATTTTCAAGCGTGTTTTATACACATTCAAAACGAAAACTGTAAAATGAATGTGTTCTTCTTGTATCATTGAGTGTAACACACAATACATTCTTTCTTGTGTAATTACTGGATTAACTTTATTTATCTCCCATAGAATGAAAAATGTTTGAATGAATATTGTTTTTATTGTGTATAGGCAATTAAATGAATATAGTCATGCAGATGTCTAATTAATACTAGTGTCAAAGAAGGAATTAGCGATTCACAGGAGTCTGAATGTTATTTTCAACGCATTAAAAATGTTTTTTGAGATGTAAGTTCAACGAAAATCATAAATATGCGACTTATTTTTGAGCGACTTCAATTAATTTTTGCTCGAAATTGTCAAAAGAATGACATATAATCAAAAACACCTTTCACGTGTCCAGGTTAGGTTTTTTTACTCTCAGTCACTTTAAGAAAAAAAGTCTCGGTTTTGAAAGTACCTGATAGAATTTACATCGCACTAAAAGTATTCCAATTTAGTTTCAGTCGGCAGCCTGAATTAGACTTCACTTGTCAAGTAAATAACATGAAGAATTCGTGCTAGGATTCTTCAAGTAGATTTTATTTCACAGTAATACTCAAAGTCATCTGTGTAAAAATTGGCATAATAATTTTCAATAAAAAAATTTTTAAGCCGCTCAACTCTGGTGTCGATGAAAGACTGAATTCTTTATTAAAGCCCGTATGGAATAAACTGAGTTAAAAGATTGGCCTTGGGTCGAAAGGTTTTCGTATGAAAATCTTTTTTCAACCTGAATATACGGTCATTTCTGAAGGTCAATAGAAGCAAGTTGCAGTGCAGTATTCACTGCTCCTGAAAAAAAATCGTCCAAAAATATCGTTCTTGTGTAAATTTACATTTTAATATTTATGTATTTTGGATGTGAATGCCCATTTGACTTTGCTAGGACTTTGTTTTTATTATTAGCCAAACACTTTACGACAAGTGTGTAAGGCTTTATTCACCCTGTGTTTTGTTCTTATTTTTTAATTAGTTTGAATCAAAGATACGCCGCAAATAATTTAAGAACCGAATTTTCAAACTCCTTATATCAAAAAAGATAAAAGTAAAAGAATCAAGAAATTCTTATGTAATACGGGCACGTTGTAAGGATACACCTTGATTCAAGTCATACTTTTTAACAAAGTACGTGTATCAAAGATATCATTATAATCTTCGCATAGTGACAAGGGTATATATCAGTTTGTCATTCCGTTGTTAATCTCTATAATACTCAATATTTATATTCACTTTTTACCCCATAAAGTATATATACAATGGATGTTTATAAATAGAGAAGTCGATATAGCTATACCCGTCTGTGTGGCTGTTGAAACCAAGTTTTCAGACCCAAGTACAGTCCCATAGAAAACATTTTGGTACTTCCGTTTCTCTACTTAAAACCAGCAAAATCGTTTTTATATTGACTGAAATCTTAGCAAAAACCAATAAGAACTTATTTTGTAAAACAAGATCCGGGCATATACAACTATATAATCTTGTCAAAACACTAAACACCGATACCTTTAAGATAGAACCTTAACTACGGAAAAAAAATTTTTCGGATAGGAGCAGGGGAAAGTGGTGTTCCCTTTGCAAGTGCACAAATGCAGGGTATATACAAGAGATTTGGCACAGCCGAATATAGCGCTCTGTTTTGTTTTTTAACTTATGTACACTAAAGAGTATAGCTTAGATATACACAAGTATTACAAATTCTGAATTTTTTTCAAACAAAACTTTAAACATTAAAAAACACAAATTTTTGTTACCAAAAATTTTCAATAATAATTCACATCTTAAATCATTGAACTGTCAACAAAATACTTTCAGCTAAACTTAGCAAGAAGATGTTGTCTGTCAACGAACACTTAACAAATATATATATTTGAGCACATATACATGCATACTTAACTATTCACAAACAAAAAACCAAAAGTCTATTTTAAACAAAAAACTGCATAATGTCGCGTGAAGTAGATCTAAAGCAAAGACCAAGTTACAACAACGAATTTGATATTGTCAATAAGATGAGAAATGAAGAAAAGCTGAAAATAGATAAAAAAAAACCAAACAGTAAGAAAAATTCAAAATACTTGAGAAACTTTATAAAAAATGGTAAATAATGTTACAGGAAATATCTTTTAGAATTTTAAAAAATGGAAAAACGTCTTCCAATGGCATAAGAAAATAAATTTTTACAAGTTTATGTATCACTCACTTATGTTATCCTAATGCTAAAATTTCAATGAAAATAAAAGAGAAACCAAGACAGGTCCATAGCAAAATGGGAACGAATTAATTTTATATAAAATTAAAATTAAAAAGACTAAGAACTGTTTTATTTTGCAGTTTTTGCAAACTAAAAAAACTGGAATTTTAATATTACAATATTTAAAAAATTTTCTTATCATGAAAAAACATAAAATTAAAAACTGGAACTAGTTAAGCTGAAAAAATAAATCAAACAAATGATTATGTAAAATAAATATTATGCACCACAAGCTTACCAACAATTATATATTTATTAGAAAATTTGAATACATTTTTAGATGCGTTGACGTTGAAGAAGGTTACTGAAATTAAACATAAAGATGTGTTTGGTTCTTGCAACTATAAACACAAATTGTGGACTTTAAACAAGGTAAACTAAATAAGCAAGTATATTCGAAAAGGCTTAAACACTTTCAATACAAATTTTTTTATAACCTCCTCATTAGATTTCAGTTTTTACAATCACTTCAAAAAGTGATTGTTCAGGATTGAGGAATGTGTTTAAAGATTATGAGGTATAATGTGTCGAATAATTTATGCAACTTGAAGCTTTGTTTTGGGGATACAAATGGGATAGACCTGAAGCTAGAGTGTAACTCTTTATAATTATAATATCAATGCAAGTAAAACACACACGAAATAGTTAAGGGGTGCCTAAACGCACACTGTTTAAGAAAAAGAACATAACTGACTTACAGTTTATGATCATAGAAGAAGATCCTATTAGACGCCCCTAACCAGTTTGGACTGGCTTTCTTTGAGTTTATATCAATTACACCCACACGCTGACCATTATCGACCCTTTGTTTTGGCACTTGACGCCATTCGCTACGAATTAGTGGGAAATTTGGGTGACATAAGTCACTAAGACTAGAGAAGTCTTTCTTCTTGGTCATTTGCTATTATCTTAAGCTTAATACATGACTCTTTTAACATTTAGCTTACAACGCCGCTGGTGAATGCGGCATACTCTTGTTCAAGTGACATAAGAGTTTCTATGATGACATTTTTAAAATTCTCACCTGCCTTTTGTAATGTGACCAAATTATCACCATTTACATTATTTAATTTATAGGAGTATGAAGTGATATTTTCCACAGCTAGTTACTGTTATTGAAGTTTAAACAGAAGTTGTGATGAAGGAAGCTATTCACAATTATTTTAAGGTATTCATGTCTCGACTTTCTTTGTTTCAAGCTTCACAGCCCTACTGATTTTGGCATGCTCCAAGCATGTGTAAGTAGCTTTGTTTCAACAAACAGTACAAGTCCTCTAAACAACCATCAGGACCCCACGTGATACCCCTAAGTTCGGATAGTAAAGTTAAATTGAAGGGGGATAATGGAAACTCTTGTCTAAATCCTTTGTTTTCATATAGAGATCAAATAAGTGATATTAATTTTTCTAGTTCGCTCTTTTTTGCTTGTTGCAAATGCCATATTGAAGTGCATCAAATAATCAACTTTCGAAATACAAGTTACGACCAGATTAATGATATAAAAAAATTAAATTATCTTCTTCTTTGTGCTTTTCACAAAATCGCACTTTTTAGGAATTTTATTTGCCATTTCCTTTTCTTCTTATTTAGTATTTGTCAGCCAGAATCAATTTTTAGTAGAAGGTACTGCTTAAGTACAGATGTCTTGTGATTTTTAAGACTTTTAACTGATTTTTTTCGAGTTTATTTTAGAAAATTGGGCTAAACGCCTAAGCGCTTATTCTGTTGAGCGCATGCGCATGCCTGCTGGTCTTTTGGTCATTTAGTAGTTCTGAGTTTTCTTTTTTGCTTTTCAATGACTTTTTTTTGCCATTGAGCTTCTTTGCAGTTTCAAAGAGGTCTCGACTCTTGTGTGTTCTGATACAAATTGTGTTTCTTTTGCGAGATGTTCAGTCCATCGATGCTCGTTTCTGCGAGAACTGAGTTTGGCAGCTCAATACAAATTTCTTTAGAGTCACGCGGCCATATATTTTGCATTCTGTGCCTTGGCCAAGTTTTAATCTGCTTTGGGTTTTCCTTTTAATGTTTTAAAGCTTTTCCCTTAGGTTTTTTATACGCACTTCAAAAAACAGTTTTAAATACTCCACCAGACAATTATAATATGGGTTTAAACTGCCAGCCCTTAGGGCTGTGAAAATGCTTTGCATAAAGTCTAGATTAGTAAGGGATTGAAAAAATTTCTTTTCAAGCATATGCTCCGGGACATGGCCTTTAAGTTTATGTATAAAAACCTGTGGTACCCCAACGGGTAACTTTTATGGAAAAAGTTGGACCTGGGTTTTTAATATGATGAATTTTCAGTGAAAGTGACAAGAGGTTCACTTGAGCTTTTAGGCTGTGGATGAGCTTAGCAGATGCTATACTTTTTTTGAACTTAGGAAGATTGGGATCAAGTGCAATGATTGAGGATATAACTGAATATTGGCCAGTCAGGCTGGAAAGATAAATGCGATCACGGCAGTCCGGGTTATTGTAGGATGAGTAAGGGCAAATAGGAAGCATGTTGCCTCTCACTGCCCTAAATAACAGAGCTAGAGATATATGTAATTAGAGAAAATATTCTATAATGAAAAAAGCGATGCGTAAAAAATTAATTTACTTACTTACTTAGATGGCTATTACAGAACGTTCGTTCTACAAGACGTACATAGAATCGATTTCCAGGCGCTTCGACCTTTTACGCTTACTCCACTTGATTTTTCCATCGGAGTTCAAGTCTTTCCCATCTGCGTGATCCATTACATCATTTGTATTCAAATTACTTCCTAGGTTAGGCATCTTTATTCATTTTCAAAACATGTGTCCTTCACGCTCCGACCTATATTTAGAAATGTTACACAAAATTTTTTAAAGCAGCTTTGAATTTGATAGCTGTTATGATGTCATAGATAGAGCGATTCTAGTTTAATAAAATTAATCTTGTTAGTTTGTTTAAGTGCTTTATGTCCTCATTATTTTTAGAAATATTTCTTTTCTCAGTGAAGGCATTATGCTTAAATTTAATTTTGGTAGGTTTCAATTCCATAATTTTTAAAATTTTTGAGATAAAGCAATCTGGAAGTAACAAAAAATTGGTCGGTTTATATTGGGGCTAACTTTGCCCTTATTTAAAACTTTTTTACCATTTTCAAAGTCTCAACATAAACTTTTGTGGGCAATTTCGGAAAAATAAGAAAATGGACAGACTGACATGACCTAAGCCACTTCCCTATATATCGCCATCTAGAATATATACCTTATATGTACATACTTCACGGCACTTCCAATAAATATTGAAGAATAAAAATAATTAAGAACTTAAAACATCGTTGCTCCTATATCAAATGCATGAAAACCAATTTTTGTTTGTGAAACCTTTTTGTTTGTGAAACCTTTTTGTTACGCCACTGCCAAGATTTCACACATAAAGCGTTATGAAGTACTGACTAGTTGTCAAAAAAAAAAATTCAATCGATGTTTTTAACTTGTTTTCTTATTTTGATTTTTTTCTCTTTATTTAGTAGTTCATATGCATATTTGTTTAAATAAAACTTTCGAAATGGAGTTCGTTGCTGTTTCTTAGAAACACCATCAACACAAACACATAAAAAACTGCTTATAATTGTGTAACAACAAACTGCAATTGAACTTTAACGGAAAAAGTTTTCGTTTTTCCGTTTTAATTTTTTTAAAGGGATTCAAAACCATTTAAGGAAATCAGTTGAAAAATATAAAGAAAAAAATTTCACAAAACATTTCGGTGCTAATGCAAACGGAAGTCTGGTGTAAAAAAGCATTTCGCTGACTTACAATTGCATTTAGAAAGTTTCAAACATTTGCGACATAAAAAAGGGGGTCTCTGTTAAGAAGAAAAATATTTTTTAAAGGCAAATATTACAAAGATTTTTAGTTTAGTAAAGAAAAATTTTGGAGTTTTTCGCAAAGTTATAATTTTATTAATTTAATCTTTAAGAATTTTTTTTAATTTTATTTTCCTAATTTGTGGTTAATTAAAATTAAATTCATAAAAAAAATATTGAAGAAGAGAATTTTTTGCTTAGTACCAAGTAAAAAGGGACCTAAAAATAGAAAAAATCAAAAGAGAAAAATTAATTTAATTACTTGTTCTTTTCTTATTCTCAACGAAGTAATAATTAAGAAGAAATTTACGAAAAGTCAATTAAAAAACTCAGGAATTCTTAGAACTTTAATCATTTTGAGTCTCTTCCATTATCTCTTTGTATTCATTAGTTCACATGCATACATAACGAATCACTTATCAAACTAAATTTGCTCTGAAAAACCCCATAATTAGAAAAGTTGTTTGGCTTTTTATGGGCACACGCAATGCTTTAGCTAATAAAGTCATTCCAAGTGCTTGTTGTATTGCCGTTTTATCTCAAATGCTGTCGTATATGCCAAATACTAAGAAAGTAGAAAATTTCGAACAAACTGACGTATTGACAGCTGGTTGTGTGTGCGTTGAATGAGTGTGCAGCTCCAATACTTAAAGATTTCTTTACACTTTTTATCTTTTTAATCATTATCAAAATACATAAATGCTTTAAAATAGAGTAACGACGAAAAAGCTAAATATTTTTTAAATTAAAAAAGGAAATGTTGCAAAATTTTTAGAAGAAAAGGAGTGTAAAATAAAACCAGCTTAGTTTGCATTTAATAACAAAGTTGCTGCGTAAGAAAAAAAAGGATTCTTAAGCTTATTAAACGTAAAAAAAATATTCTTTTATGCAAAATCTTACATTAAACATAAGTTATTAAAGAAAAAAAAAACTTTTTATTAGCTTAATAAAAGCCAATTAAAATAGACTAATTAGCCAACGGTCCTCAAAAACGTACAGGGGTCCTTACAGATGACTTTAAAGATGGAAATTATGGCCTTTATGGAAATACGTACACTATCACTATTCCTCTCTTATAAAACGAAAGAGTGACAAAGAAACACAGAATTTATAAAGTAACACATAAAACTAAGAATTTACAAGAAGGTGGAAAAAAATTTGTTGCCGAAGACGTTCCGAAAGGAACCAATGATTTTGTTGAGATTTTTAAAGCCATTCTAGAACTATAAAGTAAGAAAAAATGTTTTCGACCAAGCTCTATCATATTAAATACTACACTTTAATTTATTTTATGTGTACACGAAGTCGACGTAGCTTAAGGTGGCTTTCGTGAATGGGGTAAATTTATTTTTCGCGCAACTGCCCTCCACGGTTATTCTTTTACAAATTCACCGCTCTATAAAGATTTCTGTACAAACCATTTAAAAATTTTTACAACTTTAATGACTTACATCACGTTCAAAAAGGTGTTAATTAATAAGGACTAGGTCTCTGTCGGCGAACTGGCAACCAAATTTCATCGTTTACTGACGGTTATCGTAAGGTGGAGAAACTCAAGGCACTGAACAATGAAGCAAAAGCTTTGCCGTTATTCTTCAAATACTATAGAACAAGTCAGAACAATGATAGTTACTTAATTTATCATCTACCGAATCACTTCCTGAGTTGATTTAAACTTGTCTGTCCGGCCCTCCTTCTGGCTCAGTGTCGATGTATCCTAATGATCAAAACACAGGCCACAATTTTGAAGATATTCTAATGAAATCTAACACATATACAGGGTGTCCGCCAACAAGGTATACTATTTTATTTGCTTATAGTTTTTGAATAAATGAAAGAGAATATATCTTATATTGATAAATGTTTTATTTTAGGTCGGCAATTATGTACAAAATAAAAAATCAGATAAATGTTCGCCTCAGTTAGCCTCAAATATGCGAGCCCTTTTGAGCACACTTTCTATTACAACCTTACATATTTCACGCAGTATTTTTTCTAGTTTGTTTGCATAAACTTTGCTTTTCAGATATACCCACAAAAGTTAGTCTGGAGTAGTCAAGTCGACGACTGTGGAAAAGGAACTTGCAGTAATTTCATTGTAATCCTGGCTGTATGCGATGTGGCACCATTTGTTAACCAAGTTCAAAGCATGCAGTTGTGGCATTAAAAAGTTTTAAATCATATCACAATATTGCTCCCCATTGACAGTTACCGCTACGCCGTTTTTATTTTGAAAAAAGTAAGGTCCATTGATTCCTCCTGACCAAACTGCACCGCAGACTGTCACTTTTTATAGACGCAAAGGTGACTGGTGAATAAAAAAAGGGTTTTCGATGGCCCGGAACCCACTATTCTGCTTATCCACATATTCATTCAAATGAAAATGTGCCTCGTCACTCATTATAATTTGTTTATGAAAATCGGGGTTGTAATTGGTTGTCATGTGGTAACGATTAAAATTCGTTGGTTTACCGAAAATGTTCCATAATAAATTTGCCACGTCCCTACTTCATGACTGCTAAATTTTAACTGTCAAGGCTAATGTTTACCAAAACGGCGACAAAACAAAGAAGTATACTTTGCCAGTGGACACCCTGTAAATTTTTGTCTCTGGCCCAAAGCCTATTGTATGTAGTGATGACCAGTCCATTGTTGAACAACGCCCTCGTACAAATGTCCTCCCAGAGTAAGCATTCTGAGCATTGTCTGACTTGAATATTTATCTATTTTAAAAAATTTTAGGTACGTGTCTTACTTTAGGCCAGGAAAGATAAGCTTGAAAGTGATCCTAATGGAACATGCAGAATTGGACGACTGAAACGCCGTTGGAACCCCTTGTCAAATTCCATGTGATAAATTTAAGAAGTGCGGAAGGTCGAAGTGCAAGAAAATCCAGTCTTAGTTCGATCAATGACCCACATTGGATGCCAAAAATGACTAACTAAATAGGTAAAGCCTTATAGGCCCGTAGTTCATAGGTTTAGGTATAGGTCACCTGGTAGGACTTGACGCTTTTCCCCTAACTAAGCCCAACCTAGTCAGTAGAAAAGCATATTAGCCCAGTTTTTGATATTTTGCTAATTTATGTATTTTTTTTAATAAACTCTTCAATTACTTTTAAAATACAACTACTATAAGGTGTTTCATAAGTCTGTTTTTGCTTCTAATGTAACGAACCAAACTGTAAATAATTTAACCACTATTTTCTTAAAATACCATCAGCAATTGCTGAAGTCATCTTTTGCATTTATCTTTCCGTTATCTACTTGTCTGTGTGCATAAACATAATTATTTATAAATTTATACATAAACAGTTTAAGGTTTTTAAGTATAATTTTTCCATGTACGTGCACTATTCAGAAAACTTGCATTCATCTGGTTGTATAATAACATTGGATAAGCTGCTTTTAACAAGCTCTAAGGCTAGTTATGTATGCAACGTAGCGGTATTAGTAAGAAGATCATATGGACGTAGTATATTTTGATGCATGTAGTTGTATAATAAAAAAACTCTTTTAACAGCTTTGTGATAAAGTAGTTATGTAGGCGATATAATGGTATTAGTGAGCAAGCACACATCTAAACACATACACACAACCAGGCATTAAGTGGATAGTTGTCGCAATGGCGACAAGAGCAAAGTTATAAAAAAAACCGGAAACGATGGGACAGACATGCTTTTGCCACTTTATACTCTTGACTCTTTGAGTATTTTCTTGTTAAACTTGTTTAATGTATTTAATTTTCAGTTTTCTCTTCTTTCGCACATTTACTCAAACTGGCTGCTTTGTCTAGTGGTTAAATATTTATGCAAATAAAACTTACAACATCTTTTCGTGTTTATGCATTCCTTTATGCATTTATAATGTTAACACGGGTAAAATTTCTATTTTTTTAGTTTAAGTTTTTCAGCGTACTTTTTAATACATTTTGTACTTTACTTTTTACAGATGCGTTGGCATTTGGAAAATCTTTTCATTTATTTCTTTCATATGAATTTAAGATAGACAAAAACTTTATTACTAAAAATACTAATTTTCTTTGTTTATGGAAGAGTGGTTTAAATAAAAAACGCTTGCTAAAAACTAGGAAAAAAATGTATTTTTCTTACCAATTTATCAATGAACAAATTGTTGCTTCATTTATTCAGATTCAATATTCGTTTGGTAAAGTTTTTAAAATTTTAAGGAAGATATTTTATGGTTTATTTTTAAGAGTTTATTGAGAAATTGAAAGGTGGATATCGGAAAAAATAAGTTTTTGTTCTTGATTATATGCAAAAAACGTGTTCCCCAATCCTTATTAATAACCATTAAGTGCCTCAACGATTTAAGACAAACTATCTTGGCATTCACCTGGATCGTCGCTTTACATGGAAGACACATATATGTAGGTGCGAAGTTGACGTAAATGAAACTTAAAGCTACACAGATTCATTGGCTAATTGGCAGAAACTCTATGATTCGTCTTGACTGTAAACTTTTACTCTACAAATCGATTTTGCAACCAATTTGATGCTACGGTATACAGTTATGGGGTATTGCTTCCACATCCAATATAGGAAAAAAATCAACGATGTCAAAACAAAACCCTAAGAATGATAACTGATGCTCCTTGGTATATAAAAAACCGTAACATCCGCAAGGATCTACAAGTTCCATTAGTTAAATGTGAAATCCTGAATTATGTGAAGCATACAATTAAAAAATTACCCCTGAGCGGACTTTAAACAAAAACTCAACACAAAAAATTAATTAACTTAAAATAAATATAATTTATAAGGGGAAAAAACATATATTTTTAATTAATAGCTTATGGTTTTCTGTTGGAGCAAATTAGTTGAGCACGACATTTGCATTAATTTTAATTTTATTATGTGTATGAAACATTTATAAGCCCCTCCTTTATCATGGTTGATCAAAGCCATGTTTTGATACGGCAAAGGGTTGGAAACGACTTTTCAGCCGTAGCATTACTAACCGGCATTTATATAAAAATTATGAATATTTTTCGTAAATTTGGGCAAATTACTGGGTCACATCTTGCTAAAAATCTATTTTATTTTCTTGGCGGCCTTTATAAATTTTCCATTTTTGTTTTAAATACAAAATTTCAGTCTTTAATTTTAATATAAGCAGTTCTATATTAATTTTTTAAAATTTAAATAAATAAGTTAAGAAAATTAAATTTATAAATCAGTAAATGCACTAAATTTTGAGGTAAAAGTTAAGGGATGGTAAACGAACAAAGGATGTCCTTTAAGAAACGTGTTTTTAAGTCTTATAAAACAGATTTTAACAAAGGTATGTAGTCAACGATGCGGTAGTATATTTCAAAATTTTCAAAATGATGTTTTCTTTCAAATATAGGCTTTTAAACTCAAATTCCCATACCAACATAAATATCATTTGCCTTATCAAAAACAGTTTGAAATTGTGTTTGGGGACAATGTATTTTAGTCTCAAGATATATTTTTAGGGTTCTTCTAAGAGATGAACGGTTTTGTTAATTTATGTGCTGTTTTTGTAAAATTACACGGCTGTTTATCATTTAGAATATATCATCCGTAAATAAATTTAAAAAGAGCTCAGAGAAATTTTTAAAAATAAGGCTTCTGAAAACGTATACCTATCTTTCCACTCGGGCATATTTTTTCAATGTGTGCTTTATTTTTACTGTAAATTAATTCATGGCTATCCACTCATCGTGTTTTGCGCAATGGAGACTACTTTGTACCTGGTAATTTCAGAAAAATTGCATTACGCTTAGGATGATGGATTTTAAAAAATTTGTTAGTTTTTTTAACAAACGATACAATTTTTTGTATTATTGATACATAGTTGCCTTAATTTATCCTTTTTTTATTATGAGAACAGCAAGGCGTTTCGTTTGCGTTTTTTGCGGTTTTTGTATATTTTGCATTTTTATTTTTTATTATTTATTTATTAATTTTTTTTTTAGTATTTTTTATTTTAGACAATAAAAAATTATGTGTGATTTGTAAGGACAAAGTTTCAAATATTGTCCTTCTACCATGCAAACATCTAAAAACATGCAATGAGTGTAACGTAGAATTAACGGCAGATGCAATTTCGAAGGGTCATCAAAAATACAATTGCCCTTGTTGACGCAAAACTGTTGATGAATCTATGCAAGTTTTTGTTTAAATTTTACATTTATTGCAAATAAAACTAAGTTAATATGTTAAATTTTAGTAAAGACTTAGGGGGGAGATATTACATTTCACAAATTAGGGATTGGTTGCATATGAAATAAGTCTCCATATATTGGGGTGTTATTACATTTGTTTTTGGGACGTTATTTCATTTCATTGGGAACTTATTTCATTTTTAACCCTTTCGGTCCTAATGGGATAATTCGTCCCAAAGAAAGTTTGAGTGATCCGATTTGTTCTGTAAGTTAAAGCAAATCATGTTTAAAAATATCCCAGCCGTACTTTGGAGTCTTAACTCATAAAAAAAGTAACGGTACCTAAATTTAAGCATGCTTTGTCAAGAAATTTTTGAGTTAGTTGTTGAGAAGTTCTCGTGAAGGTAACATCATTTAGTAATTATATTTACAATAACTAAAGAAATATTAATTGCGTTGCAATAACACTTTGTAAATTTGTTTTTGACGGCAATTTTTATCGTTCGGGTGTAAGAAAACATTTCTTTCTTGGTGAGTAAAATTTTTTTTGGAGGTTTGGCTAATTTGGGATATATTGTCCCATTCGAGTTTTTCATTGGGCTTATATGTCCCATTCGTATTGGTTTTAGGAAAAATGTCAGTACTCAGCCAAGAACTCCAGGAGCTTTTAGAAGCCGATATAACTGATTCCAGTGAATCTAGTGATTCCGAATCAGAAACAGAGTCATCGGCATCTAGTAACGAAGAAAACGAAGTCGATGAATCAAGAGACAAAAGTTGTCGTAATGAAGATGTTGCAGATCTATATCTGTGGTCACGTCCAAATTCTGATTTTCGACAGAGAATTAAGATTCCAACAGAAAAGCAACCTGTAAACCGTTCTTCGAAAGAATTAGATATTTTCAAAAATTTTTTCCCAAAATCGTTATTAATATATATTGCTGAAAACACAAACAAAAGACTTAAAATTTTAGAAAAAGAAATAAATATTAAAATTTCAAAAACTGATGAGTATGAAATTTTTATTGTATTGGGATGTTGTCTTGTCATGAGCTACAGCAAAGTTCCGAGGATTCAAAATTACTGGAGCATTCATGCATCCCTGGGAAATTCAACCATTAAAAATGCAATCTCTAGAGATCGATTTCAACTCATAATGTCTAAAATATATTTCAACGATCCCAAAAAACCAGATGGCTGTTCAAAATTGTACTATATAGAAGAAATAGTATCTTGTGTAAAGAAAACATTTCATAGTGTTCGAACAGAATCTACATTTCAAGCTATTGATTAATCAATGGCCAAATTTAAAGGTCGATCATCATTATAACAATATCAACCACTAAAACCAATAAAGCGAGGAATTAAACTTTGGTTAAGATGTGACTCCAAAACAGGATTCATATATGATCTAAATATCTATAGCGGAAAGGAAGAAAGTGCTGTGGTATCTCAATCTACCTTAGGAGAACGAGTTGTGGAAAAACTTTGCAATACTATACGTAGTAAAGATGTGATGATAAGTTTTGATAGATTTTTTACCAGCACTCTCCTTATAAATTTTATTGATTTTCCAGCAGTCGGAACTGTTATCAAAACTCGAAGAAACTTACCCAAATTCACTGAAAATTTAAAGCGAAACGAAAGTGAATTTATGATAAATTGCCTTGGAACCATTGCTTGCCGGTGGATAGACTCAAAAGAAGTAACAGTTTTGTCCAATTGTCATACTGCATCCACAAGCAAGACTTTTCGCAAACAAAAAAATGGAGAAAAAATCGATGTTGATTGTCCTGATGCTATTAAAGCATATGTAGCTATAATGGGCGGAGTAGATATTGCTGACCAGAAAGTTAGTGTATATGATTTGGATCGAAAGTCTACTAAATGGTGGAAAAAGGTTTTTTTCAAAATATTAATGATGGCTGTTATAAATGCATGGATTGTTCACCAAGAAATTAATCATAAAAAAACAGAACTTATAAGCTTTTTAGTTCCATTGGCTGAAGATATGATTGAAGTTGGTAGAAAATATTGCAAAACTAAAAAAGGAGTATCGCACGGACGTCCTTCAAAACGTAAACGCAACTTCATTAATATAGGAGATCATATGCCTATTTCATCAGAAAAAAGATCGCGTTGTGTAAGATGCAGTTCCATGAAAAAAGAGAAAAGAACTAAAACTGTATGTTCAAACTGTCATGTAGCATTTTGTATTGATTGTTTTACTGTTTATCACAAATTAAACTTAATATTTTCTTAACGTTTAAAAAAAACAAATGAACTATATTTTTGTTCCTTTTTTATTTTTACAGTTTGTTTTACTAAATTAAATAAATTTTTGTTTGTATTCTTTTGTTATTTATTCAAGTAACCTAAAATTATTAAAATAAAGTGAATTAAAAAAAAGATTTGAGAATATTTATTTACTGATATAGAAAAACTCTATTTGTTTTTTGCAAGTTTTCGATACTGATGGGATATATTGTCCCACTTGTACCAAACATCCGGTTGGGATAATAATGATTAAAATCCTAATGGGACGATATATCCCAGGATAATAAAAGGATATACGTAAGAACTAAAAACGCGAAACATCACCGTTTTTTGTGCATATAACATATATGACAACACATTTTTCATTTAACTTTCTGTTTTGCTAAAAAAAATCCGGACCGAAAGGATTAAATTAGGGGAATTATTTCATGTGAAATTAGACCCCAAAACTTGGGGCTTAATTTCATTTTGTTTTTGGGGACTTATTACGTGGGGATTTATTTCATGCCAACCATCGCCAATATCATTTAAAGCCACTTCAAATTCGCCGATAAAGCCTAAAACTTCTTTTTCTAACTTTTCGTTTAAATACCTTAAAGTGTAAGAAATTAAACTTTTTTATGATAAATCGGTGGTTTTGTCAAAAATAGTACAATAAGATTAGGCGTCATAAATATTTTTTAATATAATTTCTTAAATAAAATTATGCAAACTTTTATTTATTTAATTTTAAATAGATATTAATATATAAAAAGCTTCTTAAGGGAAATGGAAACGTTTGCCTAAAATTTTATCTCCAGCATCTATATGAAATCGCAGAAGTAAACGAAAAATACATTCCGAGCATGTATTTTTCAGAAGATAGCAAAGGACTATCAACTTGATGTCCATTGAGAGATATATTACGCCTTCAGAGGAAAATTGTAGTTTTTTAATAATTAATTTCTTGTTGAAATGCAGATATTTGTATTTGATTTGCCACCTTAAAAGAAAAGTTTTCTTGTGTCTTCAAAAATTATTTTCCAAAAGCAACTGAATCTTTGAATATGCAATACAATTGTTTAATAAAATATGTAAAACGTTTGTTTATGACTGCCAATATTTTAATTTATTAAATCAAATATAAAGTTTTAAACTTTTCCTTCCCCTCTTCCGCTTAAATCTGCGCCTTCTCTATATAAAAGGCAGAAGGTTAACTAAATATCGGGTTTTAAAAATTATTTAGTAAAGTGGTAAATTTTTGAACTTAAGTGGCTTTTTCGGAATTTTCTTTCCATTAGCTGAATATTTAAAATTTACAAGCGCTTCATTATGTGATTAAAATTTTTAAAATATATTAAAATGTACCAAACTGTGCTTTGTATTTATAACTTCAAAGTTCTAAGGCCTGAGACCAATTAGATATTTTTTTCGACTTTGTTTGTATTTATTTTACAGTATGGAGCACATCCGGGGGCATATTTCTTTATATATAAAATCATATTTACTTACAACTTTCCATTAAGTGTTAAAAAACAAAACAGTTTATATGTTACCATTCCCACCTCAATTTAAAATACTGTTCACTAAAGTAATAAAAAGTTTAAGGATTACGCGTTGAACAATATTTTAAACCATAAACTATATAAGAGTTTGAAAAATACTAATGCAATAAACTTAAACAAATGCTATTTTCAAAACACATGGATTTACAAAAACTATATTTTTCGTGGCCACTAAACGTAAAAACAATTGAATAAGAAAAACGTAAAAAACTGAAAGAAAAACGTTAACAGAATGCGAAAAAACCGAAAACTAAAGAGAAAAGGCGGTGGTAAACTAAGTCGGACTATGGTTTTTTCCAATTCAGCTTAGTTTATAATATTTTTATGCCTGCTGCACATTTTAGTTTATAAAGGACCATGTAAACACACATGTAATAGGGGAATTTACGAAATATAGGAGGCTTTTTTGAAAAAAATCTAAAATATGAGGGTGCAACCATTCAGTTGTTTCATGCATGTTTTTTTAATAGTTTTTTGTTGTTCTCTTTCCTTTTTTATTATTTGTTTTTTCTCTTTGCTTTTAGTTTTTTGAGGATTTGTATGTTTTTTTTTAATATTTTTGTTGTTTTTGCTTTTGTCTTCTTAAAAACCCCTCAGGAAGGAAGTGCACACTAGCAAGAATCACTGAAGCAATTGTCCTAAAAACATTGAAAAATACGAAAAAATGTATACAACTCTTATGCATTTTATTTATTTTTTTTTATTTTGTAAAGACTTTGAATAGTTTTAGCATAACTGGTAAAAGTTCATTTAAGAAATATAACATGGCGGAAAAAATACCAATTTATGTTTTGTGAACGTATAAACAATTCTTAACATTTATGCATCCTGATAGTTGTTAAGACCAAGGGTTTAATAATTTTTTATGTCTTGTTTTGTGTTCTCTTAAGAGATACTAAATAAGCGGGTGCTCTTCGCCATAAAAATTAGATTGGTGAAGCTTGAATTTGAAATTATTTGAATTTATAGGCAAAACATTTTTGTTCGGTTTTTTTTGTATGGTAAGAAGCACAAAAAGAAAATTTGTTACGAGGAGGAGTGCAGAAAACCCCTGCATGGTGTTGCAGTAAGAACTGAGAATTCAGTGAAGCTGTCCTATCTTGGTAAAAAGATTCAATTTTTGGATTAATTTAGCACTGATTCCTCTGCCAATAGTATTTGAAGCCCGCAGATAGGATATGCAGTATACGCTACACAAAAATTCACATTCGCAAACAAAGCTTTTTTTGGACTTGGCCAAAAGCCGCGCAGTGACTGCGGAGGGAGAAGGAGATTTAGAAAGACAGCTAGCCAAAAACTGATCAGTGGAAGATGGTAATCAATTTCAAATCCTAAACTAATAACCTGCATGACCTTAGGAAATTAACAATTACAAAACAATATAAAATTTTTGTTAATTTTTCGCAGTTTATTTGCCGAATTTAACAATTTGTTGCGTGCAAATTACGGGATGTCTGGTAGCAAATTTATGTTTTGAATACGATAATTTAAAAAAATAATAAGGGGTACGTAGGAAGGATGCTACCGTGGGAATTATCGATTGTGCGGATTTGTCAGTCACTATGTCGCAGTGGTCGATTGAGTGTCGCGTCTTTACTGTGGAGACATTTTTTTTAAATAATGATACTTGCGTAATTGCTTGTCGACAATTTTGTTAAAACACTATTCCATCACGAATACGTGATGGAATAGTGTAAATTTAATTCGCTGGTGGGTGCAAAGATTCCTCGTAGCTACTTCAGCTATGAATGTTCCACGGTCAGGGTCCAGTGGATCTTCAGGGAATCACGAAAACACTGAGCTGGTTGAAAGCAAATTACATATTAATCCGCGACTTTTAATACGGAAAAGAGCAGCCTCACTGAGATTTTTAAGAGAGGTTATTTATAAAATTTTAAACAAGAGTCCGAAATTCCATCCTTTTAAAATTTAAATCGTTCAAGAACTGAAAGAAAGTGTAATGGTTTTAGTGTAAAACAAGTCGTTTCTACGGAGTAGAAATAGGGTATAAGGTGTAAAAGTATGTCCAGATAATAAATTCATAATTTAAAAATCTAAAACATGCAACCCTTATTCTAGGGAGAATCAGGTCGGGGAGGACTCATATATTTGTTTCGACTAGCAAACTTCGGCTGGTGTGGGTCTTTGACCGTTCTCACCCAATACTCATTACTAAATTTATTTAAAGAGTCCATAAAGCCGAAATATTTCATAAAGGGGGAAAAATGGGAGTGATACCAAAAACAACCGGGCTATTACATGTATGAAAATTTTTTTTTATGAGTTATGTAATTGCAAATTATACGAGTCAAATAGTGAGGAGGTTGATGGACCTACCTCCTACTGCCCCGATACCCACCCTACCGTGGTCCTTTTGTGGCAGACACAATTTAATAAAAGAACCCCAAAATCAACATTATTTCATCACCATTACCACATAGGAAAACTCAAGTTTATTTTTCTAGCACATTTTTTTTTTCATGTACTTTATTCAAAAAAAATTAGAAAAATAGTATTCTTTGATTCTTAGAATTAATTTCTAATAGTATTTTAGTTCAAATTAATTAACGGTATATAAAAAAATTTTTCCCAAAGCTTTCTATTTTACCATCAAATTTACACAATTTAGGAAAATATGACACTTTTGAACTTTTTTTTTTTTTCTTTTTATAATTTAGTCAAAATAAATTTATTTTGTGCGTATACCAAGGGTTAAGAGCTTATATACAATATTATGGTTTTTTCTCTTTTTCGTTGGTTTGATTACAATTATAAACCGACTTTACAAAAGGTAAAATATCAAAACAAGCAAACAAAATCGTTTAATTAGGTTTGTTTTGATCTGTTGTTCCTTATATTTAACCAAACATACATAACGATAGTTAAATAGTTAGCTTTCTCTTTCGCCCGCATCTAAATTATCAAGATTTTTTATGTAACATAAGAAAAAGGTAGTTGTACGTTCTTAATTTCCCTTTCTCTATTTATTTTCTTAGAGACACATTTATTTACACAATCCTTTTTCTTTTATTTTGAATTTTCGGTTTTATAAAAAAAATCAAAATAATCAACACTGTTTTGGTTCTTTTATTTGCAAAGTAATAGAATTCAATAGACTCTGTGGTATACATTAAGTTTAGAAAAAAAACTAAATTGAATTATTAACACCATTTAAGGAACAAATTTCCAAACTATTTTACGAGCAACAACTATATACATATATTCGAACATATGTGTATGCTCATGTGCAACATGCCGATGCGTACGGGTGTTTATGACATTAAAACTATCAAAACAATGTTGATGTCAAATGAAGCAAAAGTAAATAAATCTGCAACATTATGAAGGAGTTAATGAGCGTATAATGTTTCCAAATAAAATGTTGTCGTATAATTACATACCACAAATTTTATCAACATTTAGCAAAGTAAACACCATCATAATGAGGCAGAATAAAGACAAAAGAATGAAAACAAATTGTACTCACCCGCAACATTGAAGGCCTCCAAGCTGCAGCGCCGAAAATCTTTCTTATTTTGTTTACATATGTACGTGTTCGTTCTCTTTGTATTTGATGTACCTTTTTGTTATACACTTTGCTTTTGCTATCTCTTATAAAACCGAATATAATAAAGTAATAAAATTTATAGGTGTAATCTCTTTACTTAGATCACAGTGTAACGCGTACCCGAAATTTTAAAAGAAAAGTTTGTTTTTTTTTTAAATGAATTTTAAGATTAAATTTCAATATCGGTATATTAAAGATCGCGGAATAAAATTAATTTTATTTTTAAGCTTGGGTTTTTTTTTTTTTTTTTTTTTATGATTTAACAATATTCACGACACGTTACCACTTGGTATTTGCACTTTTTTTTTGAATCTAAAACACTATTTAAAAATAAAGGTTATACAATAATTTATTTCAAACACGTTGTCTTCTGCACACTAATCAACACTTCTTGTCCCTTTGACAGGTGGTGAACGCCATGATATTTGGTACTCGCGCTTATTGGTTGAAATCCACAACAGCTAACCTAGCAAAACCGCTGGGATGGAAATTCCCGGAATCATATTGTACTTATCCTGACAAAGTCGCGGCACTGACCGTTTTACGGTTGGGCTCTTACAGGTTTGATTACCCTGCTTACTAAATGCCAATATGGTTTGGTGTTGTTGAGGGTCGTTTTGTCCAGATAATTACCTCCACGTGTTCTTCGCTATCCGTAACAAAATAGTGGACAGTAATCTTCGTCCTGTCCCAGTGGAGAATCTAGACACGTTGCAGCCTACTGCAATGTGGCTGTACGCGGGATCGTTTTAAAATTAAATAATTGTCAAAAAAATTGTAAAAGTGTCCAACACGTGGAGGTTAAACTTCGTTTGCTTTAATTACCATTTATTGGTTTAGCGAAACTTTTTTTAACGACGTCCGATCCGGGCAGAAGACAAAAGTGAAAGACGCTTAACTTTGCTAAGTTAACGCGACTCGTTTTTTTGAAATTTGACTGTCAAAAAAAATTGCCGTTATTGGAAGTTTTTTCGATTTCTTTCGATTTTGTTCCTTTTCTGTCTTGGTCTGGACATTGAGAGAAAAAGAGAAAAAGAGAATACCCTGTAAGGCCATTATGGAAGTTTTGTAAAGGCACAAAACTTTTATACGAATTAAGGTTACCAGATCATAACTCATTCAGATGGTATAATTAACT
Source organism: Melanophora roralis (assembly GCA_963583895.1). NCBI lineage: Eukaryota > Metazoa > Arthropoda > Insecta > Diptera > Rhinophoridae > Melanophora > Melanophora roralis. Next base: position 25,332,667 of record OY757187.1, on the reverse strand, counting down.
AGGGAATGTCAGTATATCGATTTTATTTGGGAGATAACGATAACAAATATGATTGTTTCTTGGTTTTTTTGCATTTTTCTTAAATATTACTTAATACTGGTGAAAATTCAAACGAACTAGGTAGGGATAGTTAAATTGGACAGAAATATAGCAATGTTTGCTAAAAGAAGGTTTTACTACATTTTTGTATGTATTTATTATATGGTATGAAAGTAGTTAAATTTAAGTAACGTACGAAAAAAAAATAGTTGGGTGCCTGCATAAGAACCAAAAGTTCACACATTACAAACCGGATAATATGGAAGCGTTAGCAAACAGATTAACCGGAGACTCTCTAGATTACTAATAACACTGCTATCCGCGATATATCTACCTATTTCTTTTTCTGCTTAAACGTCTTCTCTAATTTCTGATGTCTTTTGCGTGATAGGTTCCTTTTCTTCCATCAGGGTCTTCGAGAATATAGTAGCAATTTCCAACTTTCGCTTTGACTCTAGTTTTTATAAATTTTGGAGCCAGTTTGGCATTAAACTTTTTCTCTGCATCACTTTGAGCAAAGTTTCTCCGGAACACGTTAGAACCGATTGTAAAATTTGTAGGTCTAGTTCGTAAATTATATTGGTTTACGTTAGTCTCGTAGGCTTTTCTCAGGTTTTCCTGTACGCTCTTCCTTAACAAGGAAAGATGATCATCTCTTGCGATAGTTATTAGCGGTTCATTTATTGAACTTAAGTTCTTAAGTAGCTTATACGATTCTCCATGCGTAACCATGTCGAAACCATAAAGAACATGATAAGGACTTACTCCGGTAGCTTGGTGAATGGAATTTCGTAACGCACAGCTAATCGCAGAGATATTCTTGTCCCAGTCACGTTGATCCCTTTTCAAGTAGGCTCGGATGGCAGCAATTATGGAGCGGTTAACCCTCTCTGCAGCGTTGCTTTGAGGCGAGTAAAGTGCGGTGTAGATATGATTTACTCCATGTTTATCTAAAAATTTATTGAAGTCTGTCGACCTAAACTGCGATCCGTTATCCGTAATTAGAGTTTCGGGTATACCGTACGAAAAAAATATATTTGATTCAAGGAATTCAGTAATTTTGTCACCAGTAAATTTTTTCAAAAGACATAGCCAGTGAAATTTGCTGAAATGATCCAATACGATCAGTAACCCAATATATCCTCTCTTGCTTCGAGGGTAAGGTCCTAACAGATCAACATATAACCTTTGAAATGGCCTTTCGCTTACTGCCATTTTACCCATTTGTGGCTTAAGTATACAATTGGTAGCTTTGGTGGTTTTACAAATTTCGCAATTTTTAATATATTGCCGTACATCAGATACAAGACCGGGCCAAAAAAAATTTCTACGTATACGTTCGACAGTTTTTGCAATTCCCCCGTGGGACGCTAGTACAGAGTCATGGGACCTACTCAAAATGTCTTTCCTGAGTGCTCTCGGAATCCACAACTTCCATATATTTTGATCTTGCTCGTCAATTCCTGTGCTATGATTTGTACGGATATAAACATATTTCTCTACGATTTTCAAATCCGGTAAATTTTCTTGGTTTTTGAGAATTCTCGCTTTCAGCTCCGAGTAGTCGTCATCTTCGAAATGGGGGGACTCCAAATTTATTTCGGGCCCTACGAAGTCTAGACCTGCAATGTCGATGTCGCTTTCATGCATCCTGCTCAACGCATCGGGAACAATATTATCCTTTCCCTTCCTGTGAGAAATGGTAAATTTGTAGCTCTGTAGCTTAAGAGCCCACCTGGCGAGTCTTCCTTTTAGATTTGGTTGTCGCATTAACCAGACCAGACTACTGTGGTCAGTAATTACTTCAAATTCATGCATTTCCAAATAGCAACGGAAATTTTCAATAGCTTCTATAGCGGCTAAGCACTCCTTCTCCGTAACCGAGTAATTCCTCTGAGCAGAATTAAGTTTTTTCGAATAATAGGCTATGGGACATTCTAGGTTCGCGCCATCAAGCTGTACTAAAACCGCTCCAATGCCAAAGTTACTGGCATCGCAATGCACAAAAAATTTTTGTGTAAAATCAGGATTTCGTAATACTGGAGCTGTAGTCAACAAAATTTTCAGTTTTTCAAAAGAATCCTGTGCAGAAGTCGTCCATTCAAATTTTCGCTTTTTAGACAGAATATCGCTTATGGGGGACGTAACGTCGGCAAAATTATTAATGAAACGCCGATACCAGCCGGCAACTCCTAAAAATGCACGGACCTGTTTCAATGTTTTTGGGACGGGCCAATTTATAATTGATTCTACCTTAGCGGGATCCGGCGAGATACCTCCCTCCCCAATAATATATCCTAAATAATTTACACTTTTCACACAAAATTTGCTTTTACTCATATTTAAAGTGAGGTTTGCCTTACGAAACTGTTCAGCCAGTCGAACTAAAACAGACAAATGACTTTCAAACGAATCGGACACCACGCACACGTCATCCAGGTAGCCAAATACGCAAGTTTTCAGGTCGGGGGGTATTAGATCGTCCATTAGACGACACATCGTCTGGGGCGCATTACATAACCCGAATGGCATCACGGTAAACTGATAAAGCGGACGACCTGGAATCGTGAACGCTGTTATTGGTTTCGAATTTTCCTCAAGTTCTATTTGCCAATAGGCATCTTTGAGGTCTATTTTAGAAATAATATTGGCTTTAGGCAGTCTAGCGAATATTCCGGATATACTAGGCAAAGGGTATGCATCCTTTCGAGTAACGTCATTTATTTTTCGCGCATCTAGGCAGAGTCTTACTTTCCCAGGTTTGACAACTAATCGCATAGGCGAACTCCACGAACTAGTGCTAGGCTCAATCCCTTGTAAACTAAGCATCCTGTCTACCTCAGCATATAAAAGTTTTTCGACTGCTGGTGAGACAGGGTAATATCTCTGTTTAATTGGTTTACAATCGTTCACTTCAATTTCATGCTTAATTAATGCCGTTCTTCCTAAACCTTGTCGTTCAAAATTTGGAAAAAGTGATTTAACTGCTTCTAACTGTTGTTTTTGCACTAAACTTAAAGGATAAAACTCCTCATCCACGCTATTACTTTCGTTTTCTGCAGTTATTCCCGAAAGAACACCATCTATCAGATGAAACAGCTTCCAAAAATCTATTCCGAGAATCAATCGGGTATTTAAAGTAGGTACAATAAAAAGACGAATCTGGTTTGTTTGGTTCTTATAGGTTATGTCAACGGATACTTCACCGGTAACTTCCTGAGTTTTTCCATCCGCCGTTTTTACAGTGGATTTAATACTTTTATAACCGGGTAACGTTGAAAAATTTTCTTTAGCAAAATCTTTTCCTATGCAACTAATATTGGCACCGGTATCAAGTAATCCTAATTCGCTTTTCCCTAGAATAATTACTCGGGCATAAAATCGCCCATCTTCCTCATTATTGAATATGGATGAAATAAAAAGTTGCTTGGTCTTTATAATTTTTCTGTAGTGATTACGTAATCGCACAGTTGAACGACGATACTTCTTTCCCATATCAGAATTTAGTCTTGAATCGTTAAATAAATTTTCACGAACCTTTATATAATTATTAAGCCTCTGATGGTATGGTAAAAATGTTCTGAATCCTTTCAAATTCGTAGCACTAGCATCTGTGTTTTCACATGTCCTATCTGAGGTTTTGTCACTACACCATTTATTTCTACTTAGTTCTGGGTCAGGTATATTTGCTGAATTATTAAGGTTTTTACAATATATTGGGTTTAAGTCATATTTCTTATTGTCTACATCAAGTCTAGTGGGTTTATTTATTGCATTGGTATTAGGCCAAGATTCTATTTTGGGGGCATTCGGGTATTCTTGAACACACCCTTTGGATAGTTTTCCGATTTTTTCAAACAATTTACACACTGTGGCTTGTATACGTTTTTTGTGCCACACCCATAACAAAATATTTGCCTCTCTTCAAGGCACATATCCCAACAATGCCCTTCCTCCTCGCAGTTCCAACATTTTATAACTTTTTCGGACTTGGAAATGGCATTAACGGAACTCGAGCTGCTTTCCTCCTGGTGCGAATCAGTATAATTTAAGGGAGCTTCTTCTTCATAAAAGTCAAGAGCAGCGACACGTCGGTTGGGGTTAAAATTATTGTTAAGTCGAGGATATTGATATCTTCGAAAGGATTCATCGTGGAATAAATTTTCCCTCATTTGGCAAAGTTTACGCAAATGAGCCACCGAACGGATTGGTACATATAACAATTCATGACGAATTTCAGGGCGCAAATTGTGTTTCATTATATCAATGAGTTCATCATCCTCAATTTGATACACCCCTATTCTGTCCACAATCTCTAAAATAGACTCATAAAATGAATCAAATGACTCTGCTGGCTTTTGCTTCCGATTACGGAGCTCTTCGCGTAGCTCAAACTTATTGCGACTATCTTTGTAGTTATAACGTAATGCAGAACAAAAGGATTCCCATGAAATAATATCAACCTGTTTTCGGAAACGCCAAAACCATTCCCTAGCTTTACCGGTCAACAAAATGTTTAGATTTCGACACACGAGGTCAAAATTTCCATTAAAAGTTTCATTGGTAAGACATCGGATACGATAAATAAATTCTTCACAGCGAAGACCAGTCGAAGAGCCATCGAAGCGAACATTCCAGCTCTGAATAATATTGGTGACTTTATCAGGACCTAAGTTAAAAGTACTGCCAAAGGAACTATTCAAAGGTGGAGCCGGAGGTGAACTATGCGGAAAATTAACGTTAGGGGAACTATTTTGTTGGCTATTATTTCCAATGCCCTGTAGTGGTGGAAGCGGGTTAGGGTTATTTAGATTCAAATTTTCCAGCGCTCTGGATATTGCAGATTCAATCATATTCGAAATTTGACTTGTCTCTATGGGTCTGTTACGATTTCTAATGGCTCTTCTGGGTCTACCCACTGGTTTTTTGGTAGAATTTTGAGAAGAGTTCTGGTTGTTCGAAGTATTAGAAAACTGAAAGGGGTCTAAATTTAAAGTAGGTAACTGTTTTGTAGTCTGGCGATTCGAATGAGTATTATTATTAACCTGACTGTTTTGGTTTTCGACACGGGGACGCACGGACAATGCTTGAGCAATTTGACTTCGTGTAACTGGACGGTTAGATAAACTATGGTCACGAGTCAATGAAGCGGTCTTTGTAGTTTTAGCTGCCTCAGTATCAGGTTGCATCAAATCTTTCCTGTGACACAACTTTCTACAGTTGGGGCATTCGTTAGACGATTGCAGCCAACTTAAAATACAGTCTTTATGAAAAGTGTGTTTGCATAAGGTTTGTAGGGTCTCTGTGCTATTAGACAGATCAGTAGTGCGATTCAGTAACTTTTAACGATTCGACAATTGTTATATTTAACAACTAAAATCATTGTTTGCACTAACGATTGAGTGATTCACTAAATACTTCATAACGACAATCGACAAGTAAAATATTGTATACATTTCAATTTCATAAAGTTGGCAGCACTGGAGAAACAAATGTCAAAATAATTGAAAAGCACAAAAAGGAATTACAAAAAAACAAATAAATTGTGTGCAGAAAAGTTGTGTTTATTATTAATTTTTAGTAAAATAATCAAATTTGCAAAAGGTAAGTAAAAAAATTAGTTAGTTTTATTGTTAATATGTACATGCATATGTATTTATATATGTGGATATTTTTGAAACATATTTTTCTAGTGTTTTAGAATGTCTACCAACGCTGCTTCTAAAAGAAGTCGGACTACTTCCGAGCAATTGGGCAAAATGGTAGATTTTTTATTGGAGTGTCCGGGACTAGCTGGAGGCAAGTTTCAAAAACTTCACGGGAAGTCTGAATCCGATAAAAAGTGGGCGGAACTGTCGGAAGTTTTAAACAGTCTTGGAGGAGCCGTAAAAACAAAAGAACAATGGCAAACGGTAAGTTAACATTCCTTAGATATAATTAGTGATGTGTTAATAAATATTTTGCTTACACACAGGTATGGAGAGACTTAAAAAGCCGTACAAGCATTAAAGTACGAGACAGGAAAAGGCAGCAGGCTTTAACCGGCAACAGAGAAATACTACAGGGGCCTGTAACGGAGCTGGAAAGGCGTGTTGTTGCTCTTATTGGCAACAGCTACGTTGAGGGGCACGAGGGAGTTGCCGAAAATATTCCAATGGATGAAGTAAGTTACAGTGACTTAAATTTTATTAGGTGCGATATTTTAAAGCTTGTTTACAATTAGGAGCTACAGCTACGTTTTGAAGACGAAGATTTGTCCATATCATCGGACTTGCCGTCTTCAAGTGTGCTCAGCAAATCGAACGAGTTGCGCGTCGGTACTCCCACAACTGGAAGGAAGACACCACAAAAAGGCTCAAAAAGAAAACGTGAAGAGGAAGAAACAAGAATGAAATTCTTAGAAATTGCCAAAACTCAATCAAATGCCTTAAAGGTAATTGTGTTTTTATGAAGAAATTTGATTGTGTTATTTATTTTATCATATTTTAACAGATGCTTGCCGAAAGCAGTGCAGCTAATGCCGAGGCAAACAAAGTGATGGCGGAAGCTCTAAAAACTGTGGGAGAAGGATTAAAAGCGAGCGCTGATGCCCTCAACAATATTGCTGATACAATTAACAGATTGTAAGTACCTTGTTTTTGTTTTCGCTTCATGGGTACCATCTGTATGTTGTTATTATGTAAATATTATGGTGTTTTCTTTTCTGAGCATAAATGTTGCCATTTTATTTTGTAACACTTTTTTAAAACTACCTAAACCTTTGAAAAGTGGTACATTTTCAGTGACTACAACAGAACAAACAATCACTATATTTTTAGATGAGACCTCGTTTTTTAATTCCATTTTATGATTTCTTTACAGAAATAAAATTTTTTTATTCAACGTCAAAAAACTGATAGCAAAAAAATAGATCTTCTTCTTTTTAAAAAGGCAGTGAGTAACCCTTTGATTATTTTAGGGGCAAAAATGTAGCATTTTTTCATTTTTTTAGGGCAACATTACCAGAAAAGAACTTACAACTCTGTAGCAATGCTGCCTTGCTTTTCAGAAAAGAACAGAAATGAGTGCATAGGGCAGAATAAAGGCAGCATTTCTGCCAGAAAAGAAAACGCCATTAGTTAAACATGCTCTAACAAAAAACTAATGCCCATACCCATAACACCTATAATTAGTTTATTAAAGGCTTTTTGACAGATGTATTTTGCACAATTGTCAAATAAACCCTTAATAAACCCATTATAAGTGTTATGAGTATGGGCATTAGTTTATTTTAATACATATTGTCATCAATATTTAATAGTTCATTTTTATTTATTATTTTATTTCTTAGAAACGCTTTTTTTTTTAAACGGTGGCGATTATTGTCTCTTTTTTTTATTTTTAACTTGAAAAAGTATTTTTATTTTTTGTTTTTGTGTATTTTTAAGTTTTTATTAACACTTGCTTATTTTTCGTTTTTATATACATACATAGATATGTACATAGATTAATATTTTTGTTATATGCTTTATACTTTTGTACATATTAAATTTTAACTTCTTTTTTTAGTTACTTTTTTATGTATCTTTTTATGTTTTAAATCGTTGCTGCTTTTTGTACTAAGAACTTATTTTTTTTTATTAATGTAAATATTTTATGTTTTGCGAAAAGTTTGTTTTTTATTCTTTTGTTTGCCTTTTTTTATCTTTTAACAATAGTATTATATTTGAAAATAAAAGACTGCATTTTTTTAATAAAAAAACTACCTATATTGTGTTTTATTTTTTATTTAGAAGGATGTGTTTTATTTTATTGGTTTGTATTGCTAGGTTATAATATTGGTATAAAAAAAAATAAGAAATATGTTTATGTAAAAAAGTTGGCTATTATTCTATCTTGAACCCGTTTTGCCGTAGTGGTTGGTGTTTCTTGGGAGGCAAAATGATCAGTTGGTTCAGATTGTGGAAGCTCATTTTGGATTGGGTAACTTCGTGTGGCTAAATTAATATTGTGTAACACCGCACACGCGTTTACAACTTTTCCAGCAAATTCGGGGTCATACAGAAGCATTCTTTGCTGCGAAAGACATCTCCAAGTTCCTTTGAGCACACCAAAAAGTCGTTCAATTGGGTTGCGAGCTTTACATAATGCCTCGTTATAACGAAATTTGGGAGTTCCCTCTGGTTGATTTGGTAGAGGGGTCATTAACCACGGCTCCAATGGGTACCCAGAATCTCCTGTAGATTTTTGGTAAAGCAATTTTTATTAGAAACTATCATAACATTCGTAATCTAAATTTAAATTCAAAATAAACTTACCAATTAAAAACATGTTGTGGTTTCCATTTTCAAAGCTTCGCTGCATAACTCTTCGGACTGCTGATGAGCTCCAAATGTATGAGTCGTGCCGTGCACCTGGATACTTGGCATTTACATTTATTATTTTAAGATTTGGATCACATATCTACAAGTAAAGCAAAAATAGTTTATTATCGATTACCTCTTGTTATTTTTTGCCTACCATTTGAACATTTATTGAATGGTACCCATGATGGTTAACGTATGCTTCTTCATGACTTTTCGGGGCTAAAATCGAGACATGTGTACAATCGATTGCTCCAATAGTTCCCCCTACAAAGGGTGAAGCTGCTGAAGCAAAAATTACTTTTGCAGCTTCACGTTCAACTCGGGTCATTGGAAACTTAACATTTTCATAAAACATGGTGTTGTTGATTGCATTTGTTACACGATGAAGGATTCGGCTTATAGACGACTGGCTCATCGATATTCCCCACTGCTCTCCTACCGGCCGTTGGTAGCATCCAGTTGCGAAGAAACGTAAAGCAGCAAGAACCTACCAATATTATAGAAAATATTTGAATTGTAATAAAATATTTAATATATAAATTGAATTACTTGTTTCTCAGTTGATATTGCAGTTATTCTTGAACCTCTTAATTGGCCATCAAGTTTAAATATTAAGTTTTCAGTCAAGTCAGGAGTAAGTCGATAAAGTTTCTGAAATTCTACTGCTGTGAGGTTAAAAGGATTGTCTAAATCTCGAAGAGCACGCCGATCAATCGTAAGATCACTAGTTTGTTCGTCCCGCATTAAGCTGTATGCTAAATATTCAAAAGCCATTCTAATTTACAAAATTAATTTCTGTCGATAAAATTAACTACCAAAAAATTCTTGTTGATAAACTAACCACAACAGCTGACTTTAACGATTGTGAATATCACTAAAACATGCCACTGTTTACTTAAACATAACAGCTGATTTTAACGTTAGCGAATATCGTTAAAAAACTTTACTGAATCGCAAAAACGTTATTTTTATTGTTAACTTATTTTAACGTTGCGAACATCGTTAAAAAAAGTTACTGAATCGCACTACAGTTTCGCATACTGAACATGCGAGGCCAATTGCGGTTTCGAGACAAGAAGGGATATTTTCGTTACTATTAGTGACGACCATTTTAGTCGAGGTAAGTATCTAATATTAAAATTTGGTAAAAAAAAATTGTCAAAAGTAAAAAGAACGTTTATTTTTTTTTTTGTATTTCATGTATTTTACGAGTTTCCTATAAGTGGTTATAGTGAGAGATAAGAAAAAAAGACGACACATAATTTGCAATACAAAAAAAATCTATTGGTATATTTTGCTATTCATTATTTGTTTATAGTAATAGTTGAATAAGAACGTAACTACAATTCAAGGACAAAACACGCTATAAGGAGCACCATTTTGTGATCCATCAAAATGAGTAAAGCCCCATCAACTAAATAAAATAACCAAATAATAACTCAGCTAAGGTTTTAATATCTATTATAGTTTCGTAAGAAACAAAAAAAAATTCCAGAAAACCAAACGGTCGAAAACTACTCGTGCCTTCATCGACAAGTAGCCGAGCTCCTGTAAGGGTCTGAAAGTTATTTTGAATCAATAAGCGATTATTAAAGTTGATCTTAAAATCCTACGTTGCAAAATAATGTGAGTGCTTGATACAAACGGTTTGTGCACACAGTAAACTGCTACACTGGAGACCACGAAGCATTTAAATAAAGGAATAGTGTATATGTAAAAAAAAATAATTTTAAAAACGGTTAAACTAATTAATAAAACCAACGTGGGCCCCACGTTGGGCGCCAAAAATTTCTGTAATGGTTTTAGTGTAAAACAAGTCGTTTCTACGGAGTAGAAATAGGGTATAAGGTGTAAAAGTATGTCCAGATAATAAATTCATAATTTAAAAATCTAAAACATGCAACCCTTATTCTAGGGAGAATCAGGTCGGGGAGGACTCATATATTTGTTTCGACTAGCAAACTTCGGCTGGTGTGGGTCTTTGACCGTTCTCACCCAATACTCATTACTAAATTTATTTAAAGAGTCCATAAAGCCGAAATATTTCATAAAGGGGGAAAAATGGGAGTGATACCAAAAACAACCGGGCTATTACATGTATGAAAATTTTTTTTTATGAGTTATGTAATTGCAAATTATACGAGTCAAATAGTGAGGAGGTTGATGGACCTACCTCCTACTGCCCCGATACCCACCCTACCGTGGTCCTTTTGTGGCAGACACAATTTAATAAAAGAACCCCAAAATCAACATTATTTCATCACCATTACCACATAGGAAAACTCAAGTTTATTTTTCTAGCACATTTTTTTTTTCATGTACTTTATTCAAAAAAAATTAGAAAAATAGTATTCTTTGATTCTTAGAATTAATTTCTAATAGTATTTTAGTTCAAATTAATTAACGGTATATAAAAAAATTTTTCCCAAAGCTTTCTATTTTACCATCAAATTTACACAATTTAGGAAAATATGACACTTTTGAACTTTTTTTTTTTTTCTTTTTATAATTTAGTCAAAATAAATTTATTTTGTGCGTATACCAAGGGTTAAGAGCTTATATACAATATTATGGTTTTTTCTCTTTTTCGTTGGTTTGATTACAATTATAAACCGACTTTACAAAAGGTAAAATATCAAAACAAGCAAACAAAATCGTTTAATTAGGTTTGTTTTGATCTGTTGTTCCTTATATTTAACCAAACATACATAACGATAGTTAAATAGTTAGCTTTCTCTTTCGCCCGCATCTAAATTATCAAGATTTTTTATGTAACATAAGAAAAAGGTAGTTGTACGTTCTTAATTTCCCTTTCTCTATTTATTTTCTTAGAGACACATTTATTTACACAATCCTTTTTCTTTTATTTTGAATTTTCGGTTTTATAAAAAAAATCAAAATAATCAACACTGTTTTGGTTCTTTTATTTGCAAAGTAATAGAATTCAATAGACTCTGTGGTATACATTAAGTTTAGAAAAAAAACTAAATTGAATTATTAACACCATTTAAGGAACAAATTTCCAAACTATTTTACGAGCAACAACTATATACATATATTCGAACATATGTGTATGCTCATGTGCAACATGCCGATGCGTACGGGTGTTTATGACATTAAAACTATCAAAACAATGTTGATGTCAAATGAAGCAAAAGTAAATAAATCTGCAACATTATGAAGGAGTTAATGAGCGTATAATGTTTCCAAATAAAATGTTGTCGTATAATTACATACCACAAATTTTATCAACATTTAGCAAAGTAAACACCATCATAATGAGGCAGAATAAAGACAAAAGAATGAAAACAAATTGTACTCACCCGCAACATTGAAGGCCTCCAAGCTGCAGCGCCGAAAATCTTTCTTATTTTGTTTACATATGTACGTGTTCGTTCTCTTTGTATTTGATGTACCTTTTTGTTATACACTTTGCTTTTGCTATCTCTTATAAAACCGAATATAATAAAGTAATAAAATTTATAGGTGTAATCTCTTTACTTAGATCACAGTGTAACGCGTACCCGAAATTTTAAAAGAAAAGTTTGTTTTTTTTTTAAATGAATTTTAAGATTAAATTTCAATATCGGTATATTAAAGATCGCGGAATAAAATTAATTTTATTTTTAAGCTTGGGTTTTTTTTTTTTTTTTTATGATTTAACAATATTCACGACACGTTACCACTTGGTATTTGCACTTTTTTTTTGAATCTAAAACACTATTTAAAAATAAAGGTTATACAATAATTTATTTCAAACACGTTGTCTTCTGCACACTAATCAACACTTCTTGTCCCTTTGACAGGTGGTGAACGCCATGATATTTGGTACTCGCGCTTATTGGTTGAAATCCACAACAGCTAACCTAGCAAAACCGCTGGGATGGAAATTCCCGGAATCATATTGTACTTATCCTGACAAAGTCGCGGCACTGACCGTTTTACGGTTGGGCTCTTACAGGTTTGATTACCCTGCTTACTAAATGCCAATATGGTTTGGTGTTGTTGAGGGTCGTTTTGTCCAGATAATTACCTCCACGTGTTCTTCGCTATCCGTAACAAAATAGTGGACAGTAATCTTCGTCCTGTCCCAGTGGAGAATCTAGACACGTTGCAGCCTACTGCAATGTGGCTGTACGCGGGATCGTTTTAAAATTAAATAATTGTCAAAAAAATTGTAAAAGTGTCCAACACGTGGAGGTTAAACTTCGTTTGCTTTAATTACCATTTATTGGTTTAGCGAAACTTTTTTTAACGACGTCCGATCCGGGCAGAAGACAAAAGTGAAAGACGCTTAACTTTGCTAAGTTAACGCGACTCGTTTTTTTGAAATTTGACTGTCAAAAAAAATTGCCGTTATTGGAAGTTTTTTCGATTTCTTTCGATTTTGTTCCTTTTCTGTCTTGGTCTGGACATTGAGAGAAAAAGAGAAAAAGAGAATACCCTGTAAGGCCATTATGGAAGTTTTGTAAAGGCACAAAACTTTTATACGAATTAAGGTTACCAGATCATAACTCATTCAGATGGTATAATTAACTAGGGAATGTCAGTATATCGATTTTATTTGGGAGATAACGATAACAAATATGATTGTTTCTTGGTTTTTTTGCATTTTTCTTAAATATTACTTAATACTGGTGAAAATTCAAACGAACTAGGTAGGGATAGTTAAATTGGACAGAAATATAGCAATGTTTGCTAAAAGAAGGTTTTACTACATTTTTGTATGTATTTATTATATGGTATGAAAGTAGTTAAATTTAAGTAACGTACGAAAAAAAAATAGTTGGGTGCCTGCATAAGAACCAAAAGTTCACACATTACAAAAGTGACTTAAATTTACGCAAAAATTTTTGTAAAACGATGTTAGAGCGTTTTCGCACTATTAATGTAATTTTTTAGAGCGATGTCAACAATCGAAACTCCCGTTACTGGTCTCCAAAAACACACATCCCTCATTTGAAGCATCAAAAACCATTGCATTGCCCCAGGGTATCTCTTTTGTGTCTAATCGACACCTGAGATAATTGGATCACTTTTTTTCAAAAATTCCAGAGGCCAGACGAGGAATGTCAGCGATTAAAACTATCGACGCATGATGACGGAATTTATTTTGCTAAACCTGCGAGCTTATCTATTATTTTCTTTACACACGTGATTTCAACTGGAGAGGGCGACTCAAACACAGCCAGAGCTCCGACTAATTTGCTTCTGGAAAACTTCCCACACGATCTAACTTTCATTAATATTTTTATATGAGCCTACCTTAAAGAGTGGGCTTTAATTCTAATCTCTTGTGGCTTTAAAGGGAAATCTTCGTCGAGACTTAGCTCAAATGAACCCAGCATGTGGCGCAGAAGCCAAGGTTCCGTTTTGAACAGCGTGATAGCTCAACGGTAGACATCTGGATGATAAACTCTTTAAAAAATAAAACCCTTAGTAAAACTTTTTGAAAATTATAACGTTTTGTTGTTTAAGTTTTAAAATATAAATCTGCCACCAAAGTGTCTGGTATCTCCCATATTTTTAGGGCTTCCGTCCTTACGATTATGACAAAGTGTGAGTTTTCGAATTTAAAATTTTGTTTCTTTGTTTTGTTGTCTTATTGAAAAATAGCGTTTAAGCTGAATTGTTGCTTAAAATATTCACGTTTTAGTGCTTAATTAATACGAGATAAAAAATACAAGCCGTAGAATAAAAAAATTTTAAAAACTCTACTACAAGTCTAGAAAAAGTTTTCGTGTTATTTTTTACCATTTAGTTAAAACGTATTAATAACTTTTACGATGTAAATACTTAAAAAGTAAAAAATAACAAATAAACAGGATTCTCATTACATTAGAAACTTTATGAGTTCTAGGAAAAAACAAAATCCAAATAGACTTACAGAATTAAAGGAAAACATTTAAGGATGCTCCATAACTACTCTAACCTAACTTTACATAAAAGTTTGTTTTATAGTCATCAGTTTATTTCAAAATTGTTTTTTGCTTACTCTTCTTAAAAGCTTTTATTAAAAATCAGAGTTTCCCTTCCTTAACCAAACTTTGATATTTATACTGACTGATAAAAAAGTATCGTTAAACAAAGTTTGTTTTGATTCTTCCCATTTGTTGTTCAACTGTTTAACATTTAATAGATTAAGCCTACTTAAGAGATTCCAAAGTCATCACAAGCCAAACAACATAAAAGTTTCATCTCATTTCAAGTTTAATACTTTAAGCTAAATGAAAAAATTTCCCAAGTGCAGCCGATAAAAAAAGCAAACACACATACATATACATATGTTCTAAGCTTTAAAACAAAATCTTAACTAATACCTCAATCTTTGTTTAAAAAATCATTTGTTATTCCCACTTGTTTGTATTTTTTTCTATAATTCAAAGTTGGTTAAGAGAATTGGTTAACGTTTCAACAACAGTGATTCCCTTTTCAAGTGTAAATTTTTTGTCACTATTCCGAAACATAAAAGCGGTTATTGAAAAAGTTTTAATCTTTATTAGAATTTAAACGGATTTCCCAAAAAAAAATCGCTATAATTGGAAACGATATAAAAGGTAGTAAAAAGTTAAAAAAGTATTGGGGTACGTATTAAAGAGAATCTTTTACGTAAAAGGTTTTAAAATTGCAAAAGTTTTAATGAGTTAAGAATCAGGAGAAAAATAGAAAAAAAAATCAAAATTTCGTCTATGCAGCGCAAGATGTTCAAGTTCAGCAGCTCAGTTGTTTTTAATCTAGCGTTCAAATAATTTAAACTTTAAAAAAGGTACTAAAGTTTGCAAGCATTTAAGAGTAAAAATTCAATTTAATTTTTGTCTCTTTTCATTCAATTTTTTGTTGGGTATTTCGTAACTTTATTATCAATCCCTAATTTTAAACTCAAAAGATTAGTACAAGAGTTTTTCCAAATCTCTAAATCTCCACTTCATAGCTGCTGTAGTCTACAACGCATTCAATGTTCCTACCAAATTAGTTCTTAAGGCCGCGTTTTGTAAAATTTTTAAAAACAAAATTAAGCGTTGTTTTTACTTGAGCACCAACCTTTTGGACAACTGTTTACAATAAAATTCAAGACGTTATTGTTTTTGGCGTAACAAAAGCCATGGGCCCGGAATTCACAGACCTCAAGCCTAAATGGATTTATCTTCACACCACTCAGTTACAATATTTATTATCTGCAGTCCTCACCAAATTGTCACTAGTGATATTTTTTAATTGAAAAGGTAAACTGGTTAGAATATAAATTAACTATATCCGCGCCCCCTGTAGGGAAAACCAAGTACTAAACACTCTGAGAGCCAACGAAGATTGTGTTAATGGCCAAAATAAACTCATTGAAAAAATTGTTCAGCATGCTTTTTTACCAACTGCCCTTTTATATACAAAATAATTTTTCCTGCCCATGCGTAACAGATTTAACTGAAAAATGAAGAGCCCGAAGAGACTGACAAAAGTTAAAATCACCCCAACTTAAAACAAAGCTGAAGGAATGTACAATCCAATTTTAAAACTTGCAGGAGTTAAACAGAACTGCATCTCTCTTAAGAACACTTAGAAGGTCTAGACTCGACTCTTCATATTAATTATTTTTAACGGAAATTAGGCAAACGTCCTAGAAGATCTATTATCGCAAAACCACCACAGCATAATCTTAAAGAATACCGGCCAGAAAATGACGAAAGAATGTGATCTGCTTGAAAGTCGTTTAAAGATGGTGTTCGCTATTAATAAATGAACTAGAGAAATACGTTTCCAGTTTCTAGATGTCTAAGAGACTTTTGATATTCGAAGTGTTAAAAAATTAGCTTTTTGATCTGCCTTGCAAAGCAAAGAAAATAATTCTTTTTATTTTTGACGCAATATTACGGCTTGAACATTTCTCTTCAGTATGGGAAATCGCCTTGAAAAAGATGATTCTTAAGCCGGAAAAAGATCCTTCAAACATAAAGTCCAAGAGGTGTACAAGCTAACTCTGTCGGAATTGCTTGAAAAACTGCTTTAAAACATGCTGACCCCAATTCTGAATGACAACCCCTGCATTCAAAAATCACCAATTTGGATTTAAAAGTCAACAGAGTAGGATCAAACGAGCCTACAGATTGACACAGGTTATAAAAAAGGCTTTTAAAAAACATATCGATGTCTCTTGAGCTTTTGACGAAGTATTACATAAGGACCTGTTAAGCAAACTAAAGCTAAACTTGCCAGTTAGCAGTTAATGTTGAAAGAAAGAAACTATTTAAGTTGCTCTAAGCCCATAGGGGCTAGCGTACGTCAAGGGAGTAGCTTAATATCAACTCTACACTTGACATTCACATCAGATATGTCAGCAAACAGTTTTAAATACACGTCGATATTTTCTGATGATACCGCTTTTGTAAGCACTGGTAAGAAGCCTAAACAATCCTCGAACCAACAGGTAACCCAAGAAAATAAATTGGGAAAAGATATGGGGAATTAAAAAAAAATTAACTAAAATTCACCCACCTAACTTTCTTTTACCCAAACCCTGTTTACAACCATATGGTACATCAACAATTTGTGACGAAATATCTTGTCATTTACCTGGATCGTCGCCTCACATGGAAGTGACATATAGCTGTGAAGTTGACAAAAGTGAAACTTCATTGGCTTCTTGGTAAAAATTCTGAGCTTGCAGATTTTGGCACCACAACTGGATTTTAAATCAATATGGTGCCACGGGATAAAATGATGCCTCTAATTTAGAGAAAATTCAACGCCGTCAAAACAAAATCCTAAGAATGACAACTAGTGCTCCTTGTTATAATTAAAAAAAACAAAATCCATAAGGATCTTCAGGATCCATAAGTTGAATGCGGAAATGTAAGCTATTTGGACAGGTATTTAAAAAACCTGGGAGCACTTTTAAATCCTGGCGATCGAAACATTTTACAACCTGTTGGACATACTCGTCTGAAGAGGATACATAATGTTGCTTTTATATGAATCTTAAGGAATTGACGTTACCTTTATTTTCAGAACTTAAATTTTAGTCTGGCTCTGGCTGGACTTATATTAAATATTCTGTTTTATCATTCAGATTTGAATACTTTTTGCTATTTTACTGAAGTAAAAATTCAAAATAAAAATATTTTATGCTATGTTACACTAGTAAAATGTAAAATGTTAGACTAAGAAACAAGTTATTTGAATAAGCTGGAAACACTTTCAAATCAGGTCACTTGAGACATCTTACAGCATGGTGGGCACAACAGTTTGATAAATAGAACCATCGGAATTAATATTTATTTTATTTTAAAACTTCAACTGTGGTATGACACTAGCTGAACTAATATGTCTTTTATATATATTTAAGACTTATCGTTAATTCATAAAATTTATAACAAAATAAACGTTAAAAATAAAGAAACAGAAATAATTTAAATGTACACAGACGACAAAAAATACTTAAAAGTGTCTTAAATTTCAATTTTTTTGTTGTAAAAATTGCCTTGTCTAAAATTTATTTAAAACAATCTATTAGCCATCAAAATCCATGATAAAATCATTTTCAAATAATTAAGCGAATAAAAAGCTAATCAATATTTCTCAACGACTTTGATCTTTTTTTCCATAATTTAACAAAAACACATATGACAGTTTTTACACGTTTAGATTAAAATGTCAGTTTTAATTTTTTGCAATTTTCGCACAATCGTTAAAAAGAGCAAAGATATATAAACAAATACACACATAAGTTAATATATAAAGGGTATGTAATAACGATTTGTCATATAATAAACGTTTATTGATGGCTACAAAAAATATGTGACAAAACGAGTAAAAAAACTTTCAGTTGGTCAAGCCTGATGGTATTGTACCCTTCACTTACACTGAGTATTAGAATACTCCCTGAGTAATGAGAACAAAACATTGGATGGCAAAGAAAAAAACAAAATCATTAATAAATCGTATACTAAGAGCCGACTATAAGTATAACTGACATAACGAAAAATTGAAACAGGGCCTTTAAGGTCACTCAAAAATATATATCGACTATCAAAACTATGTGACTTTATACGGACTTATCAGTTGTGATATTAGAGTCGTAAAATAAAGCGAAAAAAAATGAAATCAGGAAGGTTTAAAACTTGAAAAGAAACAAAACACTCAGCCTCTTAAGGGAGAAATATTGGTTTATCACACCAAACGTTTAGAAAAGTTCAAATATTTTAAGATACAAATCCCACATCTAGTTCAACAGCTATTTAACTTAAAATTAAAATTTTTCCAAAAAAAAGTTTCTGACTGAAAAAAAAAGGTTAAAATAAAAAATTTTGGATGTCAGTTGCGATTTTATTCAAAAAGAAGAATTTTTTGATAGTCTTGGCAATTAGAATTGAGGTTGGGATACATGGCGATATTGTCGGCAATTTTTTTTATAAAAAAGTTTTTAATTTTTTAACTTTGTTTGAATTCGTAAATTTGTAAAATAATTTTTTTTTAATTTGTGTTCTAGAGCTAAGTATTTAGGTGTTGTAGTAATTTAGTTTTGTTTGTGCGTATATTATTGTTTCTTACACCAACTATCAGTAGACTTAAGCCAAACAATAAAATTAATACTTATTCTCATGTTAGTGAGACTTTAAAAAATTACAAAAAAAAAAAATTAAAAAATATTTTTTAAATCTAATAAACAATTTTCCTTTATTTTTTGTTTTAATTTTTCGTCCTTACACAACAACACGAAGGACTGCCTAATAGACAAAAATAAGCAGTAAAGCTTTAGGCCTTTCTTTACAAAAAAACTCCTAATTTGACTTTTATTTTTAGGGTTTGTTGCTGTTGGTTGAGGTGGAATACAAGTATGCTTTTCATTGGCTCCTGCATCGAACCATCAGTATTCTTCAACCAAGCTCTTAAATATATTCCTAAAAATTGTCTGTTTAGGTTTAAATTTATTTTTTTGGAGGTACCTCTCTTCGTTATTTTGAAATGCAAGTTCTCGGTTTTTTGTTTTTTATTTAACTAATTTTATAAATAAAAACTTTTTTTTTTTAACAAAACGAAATAATTTTTTCGTCCTTTGATACATCCTTTTCCCATCCCTCTTCTCTACCATATTTTTGCTGATTTCCAAACTGCTTTGAAAACTTGTTGAAAACACTTTCAAACTATACGCAATATTAGAGTAAATATGCTTCATTAAATTTGTTGTAAAACATTACAATGTCGACAACCCGCTAACTGGTTGATACCTTTCTTAAAGGAAAACAAGGTACTGACTAATTTGGTCTGATGTAATGCTTCTTGAATAGCAAAAACAAAAAGGTCATTACTGCATCTTAAAAAAATGAATTTTTGCAAAGAAAACAGGTCAAATTATCAAATGTGCCATTTAGTAAAAAATCGATACAGATCATGATTTAAAAAGTTTTTTTAAATATTTATTAACATGATGAACTAAGTGTGCGATATGGTATTTTATTATAAATCTTTTAATCAAAAAAAAAAAATTAATTAATTTTGCGACTTAGTAAATTTTTAAAATTTGCTTGCGAATATAGTAATGTGATTCATTTTTGTGAGCAAATTGGAGAAACAACAAAGGTAACCGCCAGTAGAGCGGTCGTATATATTTTGCTAAAGTAAACACATCTAAATCAACTTAAATCAATAGACGAATTAGATTGAAGTCCGCACATACAACAAACAAAGCAAATATTTATTAAGAGTCAACTTTCCAATCAGCTATTTTCATTTCATATTTTTATATTTTACTTTCATAAATATTGCTTATTAAGCTGTTGATATCATTTTTAAAACATTTAGGTTTTTTACGTTTGATTAAGTATAAGTATATGGTTACTCGTTTGATTTTTAACATGTGTAGAAATTTATACTGTCATAAAAACATTCATTTTTTTTGCCTGTTCTGTGTCCTTTTTACGAGAAACAAAGGTTATTGCGTAAATAAAATGTAATGAAAGGAGGAGATTTAATTATTTTTTTGTTAAATTGCGGGTTAATGTATAATGAACAATTTTACAGGTGTGTAATAACTTTTTTAATTTTAATTAAAATTAAGTCAAAAGTGTTATCGCGAAAATTTGACGGTAAATATTATTATATTTTGTAAAGGCTTGGAGTTTCTAAAATATAAAAAAACAAATGACCAGTAACCACGTATTTAAGAAATATTTTTTTGGTTTTTCTTTTCTTTTTCGCTCATAATTAAATGATTATTAACAGATATTAATTATTTATATAAAAAAAAGATGTAACATGTTACGTGAAGTGATAATGATAGAATTTCCTTTGCAACACTGGCAATAATAAATCATTTAGATCTACATATGTATAATGAATGTTGAAGGTAAGCACGCAATTACACCAACGTAGTGTGGTGTACAAAGTAGGAAATAATATATGTAAAATAAATCTGTGTCAAAATAGAAAAAAAATTGCAATGAATTTATACACACAAAGGTAACCCTGGACAAAAGTTCAATTAATTTTAAGGTTTTTTTACTACGATTTTTTTTATAAATTAGAGCAAAATTATAAGGTCCTTATCTTCTTTTTTAATTTTGTGAATGGTAGTAATAGCGCTTATGCTTAGCTATCGAGAATTACCCAATAAATCTATATCACTGATTGATTTATCATCGCTCAACCTTAATATGTTAAGTTAGATAAATTTGGAAGTTTTGTTTACGGGTATCCTTTTGGGAGTTCGAACGCGAAGAATAAAAATGAACAGAAAGAGAAAGCTGTTTGCTAAATATCTTTAACTTCTAATAAACGATAAAATTACAAAAAATGTGTTCTCTATTAAAAATAACTTGGGTCTAGTTATTTTTATGAATTTTGGACCCTGAGCAGTATATGCACCCTGCATCCTTAAAGTCTGGGAAGACTTTCTAGCTGCGTCCACCTGTCCGCCTGCAATTTATGTTCACCACTAACCGAGATTGGGCATTTTTTATAGGACAAAATCCACACATATATATATATATATATATATCTATATCTCACTAAATAAGGCCACTATTGTCGCAAAGCTTGGCACGGATACTTTGCTGATGGGCAGACAAATTAGAAGAAATCTATTTGGGATGGAAGCAAGGGAAGTAGCATCCCCATTTAATTGCATAAATTTCATGAAAGTTTTAAGGCGCTTCATCTAGAACCCTGTGTTAGTTATCGGCCTTAAATTTCCTTCAGAGTGGTTTCACTTCAATTTGTAAATTTTGGAAAAAAGACCAGTACAACAGAGGCAGAAAAATCGGTAACCTCTATACAAACAAACCGTTTTTACAAAGTTTTGCATACGCTCCATATTAGACGCTATTCCAGGTATCAACTCTTTTACTAAAAAGTTTTTGCACTTAAATACCTACAACTGAAAGAAATTACTCGATAGGTGTAAGGGTAAGCTGTAGCTCCCGTAAGATGGAACCATTTATATGAAATTTTAATGCACTTTGTCTCAAAAATTATAGTAGATATATACTTTAAATCTATTTCAAAGGATCCAGAGCAAATTAAAATTTTTAAAAAAATATTTGATACGCTATATCTTTGAAACTGTTGGAACTACCGACCTCAAACGTGCTTAAAGTTAGTTCTATTGTGTTATATTTATTTTGAGTCAAAATTGGTTTGATAGAGGTACAGAAAATAGTTTCACACAGATAAAATTTTGTGAAGTTTTCTTTTTAAAAACTATACTCGTAGTAGCTATCGTCTTCAACCCCGCGTAATGTATTTCATATATGATAGAAATAGCATTTCCTTGCTTTTCCATTGTAAAAAAAATATAATATTTCAAAACCTTATTGTCTGTATTTAGTTTTATAGTCACCCACATGTTCTACAACGTACTAGGGCTGGGGGTTAGGCTGCCACAATATGACATTTTAATGTTGAATTGCCATGTGAGGTCCTTAGAAGTAAATTTTCTAGTAGGCATACGGAAGCATCAATGAGTTGGAAAAAATTTCTGATAGATGAAATCAACCCTTTAATATTTATTGCGGTGAAATGGACAAAGGCGGTGTCCTAAAGCTTTTCCTACACAATAATGTTCTTACCACTAGGTTGAACTGGGGAAGTGGCAACTTGCGATAACTTTTTTTCTTACTCTTTCACCGAGCGTAGAATTTTAATTTATCGGACTATTATACAATTTTCAAATCAAACAACCTGTTTTGTTTTTTTCCAACGTATATAGTTTTTTGTTCTCCTATAACTGTTAAGCCTGTATCCCAGCCATTTTCACTTTATAGTTAAAAGGTCCGCATATACTACCTTACTCCCCCGGAGACTGCTTTATTATACGTTGCTATTTTTTGATTTACCATTGCTACACATGGTCTTCTTTGTTTATACGGAGTATGGATACTAAAAAATCCCCAAAAATTAAATTGTTTCTATTGTTTAAAGTTTTAAACACTGTTATGCGGTCATGTGTGTATACTATTTTAATTGTATCTACTATGTTTTTAAAAAATAAATATTTTTTTAAGGTGTGTAAGGAATCGTTAAAAAGCATTCAAAATATAAAACACATTAATGTGTCATACAGAAAAGTAAAATATTTTAAAAGGAATTAAATAAACATATCCAGGTGTTAATTATGCACGCATAAGGTTTAACCCTAATTGTTTGGTAAGTTTAAAAAAAATAAAATATAAAATATTACACAACCAGAAATTGCCAGAGAGAAAAAAAAATAATAATTAAAGCAGCGTCAAATAGTGACTATCACCATTATCTCATTTGCAATTTTTTATACTTATCGTTTTTTTTATATATTTAATTAAAAATGTCTCTAATTACACGCTTAAACATAATAAAATTGTGCAAACTCTTTTATAACATGACAAAGCCAGAGGGCGATGGATTATGGACTCATAACAAACCCGCATAATTATTAATTAAATGTCAAAATGCTTTTAATAAATGTTTTAATAAAATATATTTCTCTCACCTAAACAAACTCTTGCAAACAAAACACACCGAAAGTTGTTGAACGTTACAGACATAAATTTTCCATTCATGACTAAACAAAGTCAACATCATAAATATCATGTTACGCGTTCTTACTCATTTCGATTTTTCTCCCCAAATATTCATCTATGTAAATGTTAAAGTATAAAATTAAAAGGACAACCAAAATAACACAAATATTCAAATAAAGGTTGGGCAGAACGTTAATGTTTTTACCAGAGTTAAAAATTGCTCACTCACTTCTCATTCGTGAAAACGAGTGTGAGCGCTGTGCTTACTGCAGCAATTTTTCATTAATGAATGAGTTTTTAAAAAACATTTTGTGCCTTCTCACTCTCGAGCGAGAAAAAAAAAAAATTTTTTTCACCAGTCACAAATGAGAAGTGAAAAGAAAAAATATTTTTTTCTTTTCACGAACATAAATGAAAAGCATCAAATTCGAGTACTTCTCATAAGTGAGAAATCATAAATGAATTTTTTCGCGAAGCATTCATAAATGTGTACACATAAAATTTTTTGGTCGTGTTACTGGTGCTGCCATATGTAAAAATTTGTTGCATAGTTTTTGAAATGCTTAAAAAAAGTAGGAATAATTTTTTTTTTTAAAAAACATGTTTTTAATAAATTAAAGAACCAGGCACTTTTGTACGTTGTGGTTTATTTGCATTTATTTAACTTCATTTCATTCAAATTTTTCAATAAATCCGATTTAATGATTTTAGTAATAAAAATATGCGGTTAAGGTTTCACAAAAAGGCAAGCATTACTCCAGTGACAAACAAAAGCATCGTCACCATTACTTTGTATATCTTGTTTATGAAGTAGTTTGTAATGTCTTTTAATATTTCCCTTCACTTTCTAACTAAGTTCCTTTTTGCACGATTCTATTACGCAAATACTTTTTTTGAAGATGCATCGTACAACACATATTTTTCAAAATTAAATTGTCTTTTAGGCATTGTTTGTTATTCACTTCACGCTATTTAAAATCCAAATAAGGAGCTTTTACAAACGTTTAATGTTTATATTGCAAAAAACATAGAGCTGTTACACACACTCATGCAAATTATAAAAAGAATTGGAAAAAATTGCATTCGGCTCTACCACCATTAGAGATAATTGTTCATCATTTAATTTTGTTTGGGATTTTCCACTAATTTAGAAAGTATTTAGTACCTGCCTGTCTGTCATCCTTTTAGGTATTGGGTATATTGTTACAAAAAATTGTGGTGGTTATTATACAATACACACGCAAATCTTTTTATGTACAACAGTTGTAAACTTTACCTTTCAGGTCAATTAAATAGGACCTAAGAGTTTGAAGGAGTTCCATTAGCAAAAGTAAGGTAAATTAAAAAAAAGAGCAGTTACGACCTTGAACACAATACACAAGAAATACTTTTTTTTTATTAGAAAACGTCAATTAAAAATTTAGGAAAACAGTTCAAAAATATTTTTAAAGATTGCTATGAAAATTTGTGTCAGTGAAGACTATAATATTTCTAAAAAATCACAACATAAAATATAATGTATTATTTAAGTTTCTTAACAAAAAAAAATTTTTTATAAATATGTATGACTTTTTCACAATAAATACTGCTAAAGGTAATCCTTTATGTTAATATTTATTTATTATTGTTTATAAACCTACATATCGATTCCTCAGTATAAAAATTAAGTAACGCAATTCTTTTAAAATAGCTTTTTTGCCTTACTCTGGGAAACAAACGTAATTTTTATTATAAATTTGTGGTTGTTTTTTTATTTAAAAATATATTTCTTTTTTTCAAATAGCATTAAAAGTCACTTAATTAAAAATATACTCAAAAGACTGATCAAAATATAGATGTGTAGTATTTTTTAAATTTAACAACATATAAGTATATACAAGCAGCAAAATAAAAAAAAAATTATGTAAATGCAAGTATTTTTTTACTCTTATTGGGAGTACAAATTTCACACGCTTAAAAAATTATTTTCCGGCAACTCTGTTACAAAGCGTGAAAAATATTAAAGCAACACTCGCACTCATAAAAGAATGAATCGAAAGTGAAAAGAAGAAATTTCTCATTCATTTGTGAGTGAGAAATAAAATTTGGTTTTTATTTTTCATTTGTGATTTGTGAGCGTGAAAAAAAAACGACAAACTTCTCATAAGTGAGTGAGGGTTGGCAAAAATTTTTTCACGCTCTTTTATGAACGTGAGAAGAAAAAATTTTTTTTAGAATTTTTCATTCTCGAGATTTTTCATGAATGGTGTTTTTTTATCGCTCACTCTTGAGAAAATTTGTACTCTGGTTTTTACTGTTGAATATATTTATTTTGCCAGTGTTCGCGTATACAACTGTATTAGTGTGTGTGAAATATCCTGATTACGAACCTGGCCATATTTAAAGTTTTTTCCTGTTCAAAACGAGAACGGCATTACCCTTAAAATGCTGTAAACATTTAAAAATCATTTATTTATTTACGTGGTTAAATTAAAAATCAAGGTGTGTTTGGAACGAACTTAGAAAAAAGTTATAAAAATATTAAAAAATAAAAAAAATTAAACCAAAAATAATAATAAACTGTGTTTTTACGTTGTAAGTTTTGTGTTTTGCTTTAACCTTAAACTAATGAATTTAATTACTTCACTATGTTTTGTTAACGAAAGATGGTTGAAAAATTTAAGTAAATTTTTAGAATCCAGATAGAAAAATTACATTTGGTAGGCTTATGGGTTTAAAATATTCATCTTTTTAATTACTTAAAAAAATTTTTTGTCAATAATCAAAATAAAATATACAGTTGGGCAAATATTTTGGCAAGATTTTTTTTAAAAAAAAGGTTGAAAAAATGATTTCTCTTCTTAATAAAAATATATAATGTTGTTGGACCAATAATTGTTTTTATTTTTTTTTCAAGAATGACATAAAAATCAGATAACATTATTACTAGGATTTAACAAAATATTGTCTAAAAACACATTAAAAAAAATACTTTTTCAATAAAACTGGAAAGTATCTTTCTGTGTTTATTTCAGTTTTCAAAATCCACTTAAACATAGTTAGTTATTACACAGTCGTCCTAATATTAAATTATATACTACTCTTCAAAAAACAAATACAAAATGTAAGCATTTTTACCAGTTAAAGAAAGCAAATAAAATAAAAACTATATTTTTTGTCTTACTATTGCTACACCACGTATTTACATGAACTTACATTTAGATTTAAGATTTACCAACTTTACCCGACCCGCTTTGCTGTACCCGATCCTAATTCTTATTTAAATAAAGTGATATTTTAGTTTAATTAAAACTATATAATTTATTGTTCAATGGCTCTAAGCTTATGGCATAATTGATTATTTAAAAAAGGAAGAAAACGCTCTCTTGTATTGTTTCTCTCTTTAGGGAAGATGGAATGCTTCTTTTATAACTATTACCAAATGCCCGCTTTGGCAGTTGTAATGGAATACTTAACGTCAAACATATACATGCATAATTATCCGAAATATAAAACATTAAAACTATTTAGCGGCTCAAGAAGAACCATTCGGAACAAATTTTTTTATGTGTATTTAAAATTACGATTTTAGAAGCGTTTCCTCAAAATTTTGACATGAAGGGTTTCCACAAGGCTTACAAACTTTTCCCAAAACCAATGCTGTAGCGGTCTTTAAATTGATTGTTAAATTTAAATAGAGGTCGTTTTGCCCTTTTAAAATTGAAGTTTTTGATTTAAAGGATTTAAATGCGCAAAACAAAATCAGGAAAATCGATACAGTACAAATATAAAAATAATAAATTTAATTTTTGTGGGCGTGGCACAGCATATTATTTCCATTTAATTTTGACGTAAGAAGCCTTTTTTATTCGTGCAAAGAGAATCACAATTCGATAAAGTAGAAATATTTGCACAAAAAATTAAGTTTCTGTGCGTGCGGCACTACCACTTTAAAGTCTCAAAAATTTTAACTTTCGAGCGATAAAGGGGATACCTGTATTGAAATTTAAATTTTTGAGGGCAGGGCACCACTACTTTATTTGTATATTTATCTTTGCTTTAGAGGCCTTATATACGTGTGAAAATATTCATTAAATTTGGTGCAATAGAAATGCCTGGCTTCAAATTAAATTTTTGTGGGCATAGTACTGCCCAATGTTTGCTTGCCACTGCCCATATTACTGCCTTCAGGTTTTTGATTGTAGAAGCCGTTGTAAGACGTACGAAGTTGAAAAAAATCGGGACAGTAGACGCACCGGTATAAAAATCTCAATTCTTTTGTGGGAGTGGTCTGCCTACTTTTTTTGAAAAAAAAAATCGGTAAATAAAACCACAAGCATATTTAAGTTTAATTTTTTGGTGAGCATGGCCCTGCCTACTTTTGACCTTCAAAGTTTTGACATTAAAGGCCTCATATAAGTGCATAAACCTTTATAATAAACTGTGCAGTAAAAATACCTAGATTAACCTTTTAATCTGTGAAGAAGAAGAAGATCTGAATTTAAATATAATATTTTGTGGATGTCGCACCGCCCCTAAAAAGATTAAGCTTGAGATTTTAATTAGAAAAACCAAATGTCATTGTACATATAAGATATTACGATACATGGTTTGGTAACTTTATAAGTGACAAAAATAAATCATAACATGGAAAATGCAGATCATGTTTTTGATATGTTTATGGGAATGTATAGTAAAATGTAAATGCTATATCTCAGGAACCACTTGGCAGTATAGGTAAACTGCACACAAACCATGTAAAGATCATCACGATTGTAGCCTGAAATTTCGGTTGAAATTGTTCAAACCGTTCCAGAAATTAGTGATGACCTCAAAGTGTACACTTCTTTATACATATTAATAGATTTTAGCCTTCTCCCTTGAATACGATTAAGCAAAGTGTGCTCCTTTAACGTGGGAGTCCATGTATGTTTATATATGTGCATACGTGTGTGTACTTTATAAACTAATAAAAAAATGTTTGTGAATCACGGTAACGGAAGGATTTTATTAGAGGTCGATGTGCTTCCCTCTGTAGTTTGCTGTTAGGAAATTCTTAAGAAAATAAATGAATAAAGGTGTAGTGGTTTGTTTAGTTGATTACCAAACTAGCTTGGGTGTGTTAAATATTCAAACGTTTGCGGTTAATTAATCTGTTTTAGTACATAATTTATATAACATGTGGTTTTGGTAGACAAACACGCCCTTCTCTGTTAAAACAAGTTATTACAAAATATATTTCCTTTTTTAAGACAATATTAAAAAAAATACAAAAAATTTTTAACTTGCATTTATGATTTGGATTTATTTTGCTTTCTATGATCATTAGGGGTTAATACTTTTTTAATTAATTAACTGACTATAATTATAATATATATTTTAATTGTTTGCTGATATATAACTAAAATTATTGTCAATGAAAGCTAATTATATTTAGCTACTATTGGCAATTTTTTTTAAAATATTTTTAACACCGTGCAGCTGTCATTATGCTAAGAACCATTAGATGTTATATTAAAAGCCATCCATAAATTGTTGTCAAGCAAACAATGCAAAGCTAGAAGTACTTTAATAAATTAGCGAAATGTCAAATATCTAAGCATTTTGCTGTGACAGTTTACTAACTATTTATGTTCACTATAAGCTTCTTATAAAAGACAAAAATCATCATTAAATTTATTTGTAAAATAGATGAAAGAAAAATTTAAAAAGTAGCTTTGAATAAGAAAAAAAAAATTTTTCTCGGCATGATGTAATCCCTTATCACGGGTTGAGTAAAAGTACATAACAATGAATTGCAAAAATTTTAAAAACTAGTATCTTGTTTTCCATTATTTTAATAAAAATTCAAAGTTTGAAATTGATAACAGTTACACTTGGTATAAAGTATAAATTCTAAAATTTTATTAAAATTCTCATTAGTTAGTACCGGTGACATATTTACTATTGCAGATACCCACTTCAAGCTCCTACAAATACGCATATCGCAAGGGTAAGGCTTTTCCCTTGCTATTAAATAAAAAATATATGACTTGTATAACAATCATTCAATCAGTGAGTTTCTTTTTAATTTCCTTTATATTTTAAAATTTTTTCCAATATTTAAGGTCAAGTTAAATTTTTCTTTATTCCAATCAAGTTTGCTTCCTTTTTTTAGGTTTGACAACATTAAATCAGATAATTGAAGTGCTTATTAGCACATTCAAAAATAACAATGGCCTCTAAATTGTTGCTTTTGATGCTGGTAGTTGTTATTATTTATTTGAACTTATTAAAAAAAATATTTGTTGGTGTCAAAGTTTGTTTTCAAAGGAATCTGTAAAGCAAGATAAGAACAGTGTTGCCAGTGGGTGCATTTGATAGAAGAGCACTGTGTCTCGTTTCTGTACTGTATATTAAAAGTCTTTTAGTCAAGAAGTTTTTAATTGCTCTGTCGAAGAAATAATAATTCACAAAAAATGCGCTGCGAAAACTTCTTGCAAAATTTAGAAACGATGTGATGTATTTATTCTACACGCACAATAAATTTAACTAAGACCGTAAAGTTTTTAATTTAGCGAAATTATATGTCTAATAGTTTTTTTTTGTGTCGTTGCGCGATATTTTTATCAAAAAATTTTTTCTTTTTGTAACAAATTCTAAAAAGAAAAAATATTGTTGTTTAAATCCCTTAAACTTAAATATCATACAAACTGCTATGGTAACACTAGTTGCACGTGCTTACCCCATATCCCTTTTATTGAGGCACAGTAAGTTTTAATAACTTTATTTTTGATTTTAATTTTATATTGGAAAATAATTCTTTGAAATATTTAAATAACCTTTAAACTTAACCTATTTAGTGTAGAACAAGTAAGATTAATTTCTTTTCAGATTTTTTTAGTGAATGTAAGAATGGTTCTTAAGTTGTTTATTATTTTTTTAATAAATATAATTTGAATTTATTTTAATAATAATATAAAAAAGCAGAAAAGTTTTTGATTATTACTTAGTAAATGAAAAAAACTAAAATTCAATCTTTATATTGTATTATAAAAGTAGCAAAAATCACAAATATTGGTCATTTTATTTTAAGGATCCTTGAAAAGTGGCCCCAATGAAAAACGGCTCCAAGGTGAAAATAAATAAATTGCCCCAGGATATTATTTTAAAAGCAATAATTTGAAAATTCGGGGATATTTTACTTGTGTTTTTCGGCCATTTTTTATTTCTAAAATTGGGGGTTTGGATAAAAGATCTCCGGCCGAGGACAAAGAATTGAAACTAAATATTCCTGTCACCAGCTCGACGAAGCATGATGCTTATTCCATAAAACTATAATGTTGTAGATTTCTATATGCTTCATCCCATCGACAAAATAGTTTACCAAACTTTGTTTGGTTCCCACAAAAATGCGGTTTTACTTATGGTGTTTTCTTTTCTGAGCATAAATGTTGCCATTTTATTTTGTAACACTTTTTTAAAACTACCTAAACCTTTGAAAAGTGGTACATTTTCAGTGACTACAACAGAACAAACAATCACTATATTTTTAGATGAGACCTCGTTTTTTAATTCCATTTTATGATTTCTTTACAGAAATAAAATTTTTTTATTCAACGTCAAAAAACTGATAGCAAAAAAATAGATCTTCTTCTTTTTAAAAAGGCAGTGAGTAACCCTTTGATTATTTTAGGGGCAAAAATGTAGCATTTTTTCATTTTTTTAGGGCAACATTACCAGAAAAGAACTTACAACTCTGTAGCAATGCTGCCTTGCTTTTCAGAAAAGAACAGAAATGAGTGCATAGGGCAGAATAAAGGCAGCATTTCTGCCAGAAAAGAAAACGCCATTAGTTTACAAAAGAACATGGTCCCTTAGACATACCTAACGATGAACAAAGAAGCTTTATTTAACTCAAAGTCAATTCTAAAAGGTAAAATTATCAACTTTTTTTAAAACAGAAATGTATATTTTTTCATAATGAAAACTGAACATTTTTTTGTCCTACTAAAAGCACTTCCCAAATCCAAGCAAGTAATTTTTAAGATCTCATTAAATTTGAATCAAATAAATTTTCAAAATAAAATTTTCTGTTCACATTGCAACAGTTTGTTGTTAAGTATGATACGTCATGATTTGAGTATTTGTTTAAAAAATATTTTTACCATTTCAGCACGTAAATGTTGATTCGCACGAAAGGGTTGAAACAAAGGTTAAACACAGTTCAAATATCCACTTGTACATTTGTAGAATAAAAAAAAAAACATTTTCAATAAACATTGACCTTAAGTTAATCAAGTGTATTGATTAGTTTGATTTTACATAACACATTTAGCCAAGGGGAAAAATTTTTTTGGGTTTTACTTGTTTTTGCAACTGAAACGAATTTATTAAATTTTTGCAAATATAATAATTAAGTTATACTTTGAATATAATTTGAATAAAAATATTTAATTCAGTTTTAAACTTTTTATAATAAACAAATTTTTATTTAATTAGATTATACATTTTGTTATCATATAAGGTTTTCACTCAGTTAAAAAAACAATCTGGATAATCTTCTTTCGGAGTGACTGTTTTGAAACTTTTATTTTTCTGTTATAATATGAAAGAAGGAAAATAGAACACAATAAATTAAATCTCTAGTTTTTTTTTAATTAAACAAATAATGTATTAATGTTTTGTTAAAAAAAAAAAAACAAAAATGATACAATAGCTTGAACCGTTTTTTTGTTAAGTGCAGCCAAGCTTGCAATCAAACTTTCTTAGGACGAAAGTTATCTACTGACTCAATTGCGCAAAAGCAAAACATTTTAAAATTTTTTGTTTAATTATCCTAATAACCCGTTGTCATCAAAGAAAACAATAAATTGTAAACTAAAGTAAGGAAATTCTTCTGTCATTTAACGTATATTTTTTTGTTATCTTCATTCATCATCCACTTGGTGTGTTAATTTAATTCAAATTACCAAAACCTTCTCTATGAATTTTAATCTAACTAAAATTAATTCAGCTGGAAATAAATCTCCATTATAAAAAAGTTTTTTTTTTTTTTTAAATAACAAATCAACCCCTCTTACTTTTTAATATCTTTGGCCACACGTACTGGCAGGGACACTTCCGTGTTGATCAAACAATTTAACATTAAAATCAATTAATTTAAGCTATCAAATTACACAAAAACAATCTTTAATAGGGATATTACGGCATTCAAATGTCTTGATTTAGATTAACTATTAAAAATTTTTTGAATATAAGCACCAAATATAGAAAAGAAATATATTATATATTAAGGGGATTCACAAGGCGTTTGATTATGTCCTATTGTCATAATTTTATCAAATTTCACAATGGTTAAAAAAATTGTTGTTGTCTTTAATAGAAAAATTGTTCTAAAAAAATACTAGTTCGTATTGTATGTTTATTAAATTGTCCTAACAATTTTACATGCAACTACGCCGAATGTCCATTTTTGTAAATTTTGTATGGCAGCCCCCTTAGGTAAAGGAGTTGGTGGAGGGGGGGGGGGGGTAACTACGTTTCTGTAATATGTTTGGGAGGGGGGTCTGTGATACCTTTTGCTCCTTTAATATCGGCTCGTTGAAAGGATCTTATCCTATTTTCTAAAATTCCTACGGCAACCCTGTTAGGGGCAGGGAAAGATTGTTCTACTAAAATGTTAGGCAGAAAAAATTAGTTAGGGTCGGTCTTACATTTGACCATTGCAGAAACACCCCAGAATCTGTGGGATCGATTAAAGAAAAATTAAAAAAAAATTAAACTTTGTACGGTAACCTTGTTCGTGGATTAAGATAGGATGTAAGCAAAAACGTTCGCGAAAAAAGTTAATGGGAGTCCGTCTTATATTGCACCTAAGTAGGGGCAACTCAAGGGTGTTGTAGATGTTTTCATGTAAAAATCTTAGAGATTATCAGAAGTAGTCTGGGTCTTTGGCTCATATCTCGGATTTCAGCAAAGTTTTTTCCGCGGATATTTTCCATAGTCTGATACCAATTTCGGATCTTTGCAGTACCGGAGGGCTTTAACAAGTTGATTTTAACCATAACACGGACAAAGAGACATCATTAAATCGACTTTCCTATCTATAAGGACGAATATATACATATATATATATATATATATAAATATATACTTTATATATATATATATATATATATATATAAATATATACTTTATTGGGTCGCAGAGGGATATTAAAGAAATTAAAATCAGAATGAGAAACTTATAAATATATGAATTTATCACTTATGTGAAGGGTAAAATAAAACACATTGAAGTTAAAAAAAATTTGTTCTCCCAATTATGTTTTTGACGTTGTGGCACTATTAAAGTGATTTATTCAGGGCTATGGTTACTTTTATTATAAAAAGTAAAAATGTTTTGTTATACGTTCATACCAAGAAAGAAATACGAAAAATATAACTTTAAAAATAAAATATTTCAATATCCTTAAGTTACTGTTCAAAAAATTTTAAGCAGACATTCCCTTATGTGAATCAGTTTGTCTGTCCATAACATTTTAAAGGTTATAGAAGAAAATTGTTATTTATACAATGGTGTCAACTTCACACAAAGTGCAGGGTACAATATTTTTTGTTTTTTTTTTGTTTTTCTTTTTTTACATCTTAGATAATTCTTGTTCTTTTTGTTTGCTTTAAGTTTTTTGAACTAATGTTTGCAGGTACTGAGTAGTAGAAGCTATGTGTTTCTAATTTATTGTTCTTAAATTATGATTTTAAAAAATTGAATGGCAATTACTTTTAATTGGCTTTTTCATTATGTGCCTCTTCTTACTTAGTTTCTTTTAATTTTTTTTCTCCAAGTATAAACTGGATATGTTTCGGCTTATATACCGTGTGTAGCTACAAGACACAAAAAAGTATGCGTCAGCTTTATTAGACCTTTTTATATGTTACGGATAATAAAAAAAAACTTTTTGGTAAGTAATTTAAAAAACTTTAAAAGAGATAATAAGTTTATAATAATGTATACAAATTTTTTCACAAAAAGATTGAAAGATATTTTTTACGATACATTTGTGCAACGGAAGCAATTTGTGGCTTAATCATAAAACTGTACGTGGTCAAGGTAAGGTTAGGTTAGGTTAGGTTAGGTTAGGTTAGGTAAGGTTAGGTTAGGTTAGGTTAGGTTAGGTTAGGTTAGGTTAGGTTAGGTTAGGTTAGGTTAGGTTAGGTTAGGTTAGGTTAGGTTAGTTTAGGTTAGGTTAGGTTAGGATAGGTTAGGTTAGGTTAGGTTAGGTTAGGTTAGGTTAGGTTAGGTTAGGTTAGGTTAGGTTAGGTTAGGTTAGGTTAGGAAAACAGGCAGCCGTTGAAGAAAGGATACAGCTCACTTGAGTCCGCTTAGTTCGGTCCCTTTGTGTTACCTAGAGAGGCATATAGAATAGGTTGAGATAAAAGGAAAGAAAAAATTAAGAGAAGGATAAGAATGAAAGAAAGAAAGAACAGAAAATGAAGCAAACTTATCAGGGTCTCTGGTGGGAATCGAACCCACAAACCCCAGACTGGTAGACTCGTGCACTTGCCACGGATATACCGGGGCACCCGCACCTGATCAAAGTTTTATAAGGACTCCCGAAAAGATTGAACTGGCAGCCCTCGACTGAAAAGTCAAAATAACCGTTTGGTGTGCCTTTTTTACGCATGTCATAATTGGACCAGTTTTTTTTTAATCTCGAGCCAGGCGACGAATGACAAGGGTGAACATTATCGGCGCATAATTACGGAACTCGTTTTGCCTAACCTGCGACCTCATTCATCGTACTCTTTGCATACGTGGTTTTAACAGAATTAAGCAACTGCACACACAACCAGAGCTTCTATAATTTTTTTTTGGGGAACATTTCCTCCAAAAACTTTTGCTGTCGCTATGGGGACATTCCCCCAAAGTCGCCCGATCTAACTCCCATGAATTTTTTTTATGAGACTACATCAAAGGAAGAGTTCATAATTACAATTCTCAACTTCTTGTGAATTTAAAGGAAAATATTCGTCGAAAAATCAGCTTAATTGAACCAAGCTTAGAGCAGCGTTTGGCGCAGAACACAAGGCTCAGTATGTTCAACTCGACGGAAGGCGTTTGGATAACATAGTCCTTAAAAACTGAAATCCGCATTTCAATTATATCGTTCAATGCTCTTAATAATACTTTGTGTTAATTATAATGTTCTTTTTAAGTTTTAAAATATATAACCTGCTACCATACACCCTGAATTAATAATAAAAATTTGATACTTTTGTCCTTTTTGATTTTTTATTAATTTTTAATCAACAAAAAATTTTTGATTTTGTTAAAAAAGAGAGCATTTGTAATGCCTTTGGTTAAAAAAAATTATCCCCGAGTATTTAGGTAAAACTTTTAAACGCAAAAGTAAAGCTGTTTCAAGTTAATCTTTGAAAGTAGTTTTTGTAACAAGATTGACATAATGATACCAAATTATAGTATGATCCGTAGGGCAGTCCTTAAAATACACAATTTTTTGTAAAAGCTGGTTACTTAATTGTATTATGAATGAAATTAGTTTTTATGCGTAGATATTCACCGGAAAAGGTTTATGTAATTTTTTGCATATCAAGTTTTATATGTTTTTGCAAATTGTTTGAAATAGATTTTCAAAAATTATTAGTCCCCGGTATTTTTTTTTTAAATATTTAAATTTTTTTAAAATTGCAGACCAAATACTTATGAAATCGTTAAGAATTCGCAAAAATTTAACGATGTAAAAGAAATTTTTTGTTAGCTTTTTGGTGGTTGGCTTGATAAAATCTGATAATTCTTTACTTCCCAAACTATGACACAATCAACGGAGCAGCATCTTCAAAAATTTTAGAATTAGTGTTATTACATGGACCAACATGCAGCCATACAGGATATCAAAGTCTAACAAAGCGCAAAACATCCTAAATATATTCAATATACTCTACATATTTTCTCCCACCTTCAGAGCACTTTGGACCCAAAATTTTTATCCAGCTTAGATACAAAAAGCATAAACAAAATCAAGTGTCTACAAATAATTCTTTTACCCTTAGAGTTTTAAAGAATTTTGTTACTGGTAAAGAGTATTTCTTAATCGTTATGGCCAATTGTTCAAGTCAAAGTAATTTTGTTTTATTTATGTTATTTAAATCTTAAAACTAATTTCATGCTACAAACCACAATCAAGAATAGCTATAAATAAAAAACACGTATACACTGACATACAAACAATATCGAAATACCGACACAGCCATGCATCTAGGAATCTATAAACTTTTATAATCAACCCATAAATGTTTATGATTGTCATAACTGGATAATATTGGCATGGTTTTTTCTATAGATTAGTTAGATTGGTTAAAATATTTTTATTTGTTTATTTGTACGTAAATTTGTTTGAACTAATCTAAATATGGTCATTTGTATAAGTGGTTTTGTGTATACACCAGAGTATAATAGAACAACAAATATTCATTATTGCCTTTTTACTAAACATTTATGTACGTATTAAAAATATTTTAATAAATTAACATTTTTGTTAATTGCACATTTGTTTATCGTAAAATCGAATAACCCAAAAGAAGAAAATTAACCGTTCTGGTATATGCACTTGATAAATATGGGTATATTTTGCTTTAACTAGTTTAAATTTACTTTAATTTTTGTTATGCTTTCAATTCCAAAATACTAAGGATGCTATATTTGGTCCCAATATTCTCTTCGTTTTGGTATCCAGCCAAGTTGTTTTCAAAATGAAAATAGTTTGGGCCAGGTTGCGAAGGGTGATGAAAGGAGGCAAGCTTTCTCATA
The DNA here is from genome assembly GCA_963583895.1 of Melanophora roralis. Classification (NCBI taxonomy): domain Eukaryota; kingdom Metazoa; phylum Arthropoda; class Insecta; order Diptera; family Rhinophoridae; genus Melanophora; species Melanophora roralis. The sequence goes on along the minus strand of OY757187.1, from coordinate 25,295,508 downwards.
GATAAGCACTCTGAGGCCTCCTGGCTCCATTTCGCATTCTTTCAAGAAAAAAGGGCAAAATCCAGTATAGAGGAAAAAAGAAGCAGAAAGACCAACAAGAAAAAAAGGCTGAGGAAGAAGAAAAAATTCATGCACTCGTGTTAAATTGTCTCCTCTATTTTTTAGCCACCTGATTTCCATGATGATTACAATAACTTTTTCCAGCCTACACCGCAAAATATTGACTGGCTCTTTTTTTAATTTTGCACCTACTCACTTGACCCTATGGCTCTAAAATCTCGGACAGTGACAGATAACATACTCGAATGTCTCTAATTTCTTTTTATCCTCACACCTCAGACAATAGTTTTAATTTAACGGAGCAGCGCTTAGTTATGATCACAATTTTGGTCCTTTAAACCCATTTCCCAAATTCCATGAGCAAGCTGTGCTTAGCTCTGGCCATAAAGCCCTAGCCAGCCACTTCTGTTCCTTGAACCTTGTACTAGCATTTCACCTCCTTTTAAAGCAGTATTATAAAACTAAAAAAATCTCTAAAGTCTTTTTGAAATTTACTTGTTTAATTTAAAAAAATACTACATTTTGTAAAATTAAAACTAATAAGTAAACTGCATTTAACTATTTTGGCATTTGTCTTAATTAGGTTTTTATATAAATAAAATAAAAATTATATTTGTAAACTGATAACGTTTTTGTTAAACTGTATTTTGAAATAAACGAATAAAATTCCAGACATAAAGAAACTTTAGCATGTTTATGTAATTTCTTAAAATATTGTAAATATATACCGGAGATGTGCATGGGTATATTCGCTTTTGTTACAAATTAACATAATCGCAGTTTTTGGCTTGTTTTCAATAACCAACTTTGCTTACTGTCTTTTAATTGATTGTCTTTAGCATACTCTTTTTCTAGACTTACACGATATAATTTTTTATGAAATTACTTCAATGAAATTTTATGTTTTGTGACAAGAGTTGTGAAAAAGTAGGCTCTTTTTCACCCTTTCTTCTCTCTAAACAAAAATATCATTGAAGTGATTTCATAAAAAATTAATCGTGTAAGTCTGGTATAAGTCTTGTATTAGCTTTACGTACCGTGGGCAGTATCACCAAAAATTGTATGCTGTTGTTTGATTGATTTAAGGGTGCCTCGGTAGGGCAGTGGTAAGTGCAAGAGTCTACCAGTCTGGGGGTTGTGATTTCGATTCCCACCAGAGACCCTGGTAAGTCTGCTTCATTCTTCTGTTCTTTCATCTTTTCTATTCTTCTCTAAATTTCTTCTTTCCTTCCACCTCAACCTATTCTATCTGCCTCTCCAAGTAACACAAAGGGACTGAATTAAGTGGACCCCAGTGAACTGTATCCTTTTCTTCAACGGCTGCCTGTTCTACCTAACCTAACCTTGATTGAATTACCAAAAATTGGTATGCTTCATAAAGTCTCTGTGTAAATTTATGTTTGTACCAAATAATATTAAAATAAATAAAACCCGTTGGATTTTTTTTTTAAAAATAGACGAAGAAATAAGAAACAAATATTAAAAATGATATAAAATATTGGAAAGTTTAATATGAAAAAAATAAAACACAAAATACTATTTCATTAAAAAAATACCTCTTTTCTTTTTATTCAGCATATTGAATTATATAAATATTTTTTAATACAAATTTTTAATTTTTAGTTTGGCTTAAGTTCATATAATTTCTTTTTATTAGAAGAAATTATTATTTTCCGTTAATGTTGAAAGAAACTTTCAATTTGAAAAAAAGCTGATTTTTCTACCGCTACTAGCCGAGTAGAATGCATTTTCGAAAGCAGCTACGCAATTTCATAATCAGTACTCTTTGAACGGTAGTAAACATCACCTATTTAACTTACATGTAACAGAGAAAAGTATACGGTATCAGTGTTTTCCTTCTGTTTTTTATTTTGTAAGTTAGGACGAAGTTTACTTTTCATATACACTATGCTTTTTTCCATTAAAAGTCTCTTTGGCAACACTTGACTAACGGACAAGCATTAATCCATCTCTCAGATGGAACGAAACGCTTTTTATTATTGTATATCATACAAGAGGGGTAATCACTTTTTAATTTCTTTTTTTGTCAACAACAAATTGACAGAAATTATTAAAGATCATTTTGCACCGTGCCATGTGTGAGTTATATGTTAATTTTTATTTATTGTTGAACTAATTGTTTTTAATACAAATTTTTGATTTTTAGTTTGGCTTTAGTTCATATAATTTCTTTTTTTTTATTAGAAGAAATAATTATTTTCCGTTAATGTTGAAAGAAATCATTTCTTCTAATAAAAAAAAGAAATTATTTGAACTAAAGCCAAACTAAAAATCAAAAATTTGTATTAAAAACAATTAGTTCAACAATAAATAAAAATTAACATAAATATTTTTTTTAATTTTAAATTATAATTTTGCATTAATAATTAATTTTTATATTCTATTTTATAAATTTTAAATTAGGTTTTCTTCGTTTTCCTTCTTTTTTTAATTTCATTAAATTATTAATATAAAATGTAAAATATTATCCCAAAAAAATATAACACTTAGTTAATTTAAAATTAAACATAAAATTATTTTCACTTTACATATTATTACTTATTGAACATAACACTCAAACTTGTTCGTTGCTTTTGCAAATGGTATGAATTATAAAGAATTACAAGCAGTACATGCATTTGAAATCAAAACACTTGCTGATGTGAGTCGTTTAGTAAGTGTAAACTTTCTCAATATGCTCTTAATATTAATTTTTAAAAAATACTCATATTGCCGTTTGAATGCCATTCATGCACACCTCTTGTACATACATACATATGTACATATATACATTATACTAATGAGTTGGTGTAGTACTTTAGTTGGCATAGTTTCTTGTTTTCAGTAATGTTTCTTTAGGCCTTTAGCTATATTATAATTAGTCATTGTTAGATAAGAAAATATATAACAATAACAGTATCAGTGACAACAGTTTAGAAAACTTTAACCAAAAATAGTAAACAAATTACGTACCTACACATGTGTATAACAGCTAGTTAACCTATACTTATACACTTTCCTACAAGAGCAATGAACACGTAACATTAATAAAACATACACAAGTATTACTTGACAATGAAAGGTCATGTTGGTATAAGATAACCTACAGTTTAACATACACAAGTACCCAACCCTCTTTAGTTGCTTACGTTTAGGTTAATTGTAGTGCAGTTTTGTTTGTGCTTTTTATACATATTTATACATACATTTGTTTACATTAGTTGTGTTCAATAACTTTCCAGTAATTACTAGCAACGAGAGAGTAAAAAGAAATATTTTCAAAATTGCTATCCAAAATATTTAAAAGTAAATGAACACTTTTACAGTTAAAACTTGCAAGCAAATGTATTTTGTTATTGTAAACTTATAAAAATTTAAAACTTAAATTTTTTTTCAAAGCATAATGACAGAAAGAATGTTTGAATAATTTCTGATAGTAAAATTTTTACTAGCAGAAATTATCAGAAACATTTTTGTTTCTAAACATTTTACGCTCTTTTTTGGCTCTCTAGCTGCTAATTTTTTGTGTACGTGAACACTTACTAGTAATAATTATCGAAAATAAGTGATAATTTTCTGTAAATGAACACACCTTTTGGTATGAGAAGATATAAGCGTAATATACATTGGCATTCTTTATGTAGGCAAAGGTTAAAGAAATATCAAGCCAAACATAATTCTTGTATTTCGTTCTTTAGCTCTAAATTATTTGACATGCAAAAGCTTCTAAGTTCTTAAGCTAATAGAAAGTTAAAACTTAACATAAGCATAAAGTTATCCCTATCAGAGTCGTCTTTTAACTTATTTAACGATAGACATACCTCCATTTAACTATCTTGGGGCTCTGTTAACATTTATATTACAAAAGCAGAACGCACATGTTTGTTTACGTTAGGACCCCAGCCTGTTAAAATAGTTCTTATCGTCTCAAGATTCAACACATTTTCAGGCAAATGTCCTCCTGTTTTAACGATCAAAAGCGCCTTATATCCTTGAAAACTTTTTAGTTGGTCCATCTTAAAGTTTTTTTTTACCTCCTATACACTCAGAGAAAAACATGGTCAAGTATGGTCATGTGATATGATCACGGATAATTTAATCATTGCATAGCTACGAAGGTCATTATTATGACTGCTTGAACTAAAACTATAGTTTATTAAATTTTTTAGCCAAAAATGCAATCAAAGCTATCATAATATGTTTGTGGTAATCATTATTTTGTTTGTCGATAACCATAATCTTTATTATGGATTGTCGTGCGTATGTTGCTGTATTATGATAACCTTATATGACTGCCAATGACCAAAAAAATAAGCATCACAAACATATAATTGTAATTTAAATTATAGCTAGGATTGCATTTTGGGCCAAAAACTTACTAAAACTTTAGTATGATTGTGGCATGTTTTTTTCTACGTGTAGATTCCTATTGTAAATAAAAATTGTTAAAAAAATTTTTTTTAAAGTTTTTTTCCTTAAATCTTTTTTAATTTATGTGGAGTATTTAAAGAAACTTTTAGTTTTTATTTAAAAAATTGTTTTACACCATTGTGGTTGGTACAAATAAATAAATTTTGTTGAGAAATTAATTCTAAAATTTTATTTGCATCTTAATCAAGTTGCGCTTGTTTTCTGAAAGTAAAAACAAAACAAGTTTCAATACACTCATGACCTGTGAAAAACATTTTAAATTTTTTCTTATAACAGACCACCAGCTGTTAGAAATATCTTTAAGTATTTATTTAAGTTATTTTTACTTAGACGTAAAGTTAAAGGTAAAACAATGACACATATTATCTTGTTCAACATATTAGCTTTTATTATTTTATAGGAAAAACTTTTAGTAGTTCACTGTTCTTTTTGTTATTGTAAATGTATTTTCTCTTGTTGTTAGTATTGTTTAAGGGTGATGTTGTTATAGTTGTTGAAGGTTGGCAATAACATATGCTCGAAACTTTTTAATAATAGGTTTAAGACTAAATGACTTAGGTTTGGCTTTCGTGGTTCTCTTGTCTTACTACAGTTTTATACATAATATTTCTACAACAACAACATATGTTTTAATATGCACGTTTGGATTTACACTAAGGAAGTAACACGTTTGTAAACATATTTTTCTTATATACTTTACCTTATTTTATTGTGATTCAAACTAATTTTTGAAATAATTAAGAAAATTTTAGTCAGTAAAACTTATCCATATTATAACCCATTTGTAAGAGGGCTATAAGAAAAAAGAGAGCGAATTTATTTGTAGATACATGTACAAAATTTTTTCAAAACATAATTATATTCGGGCAAAAAGGCCTATTCCGGGAGCATTTTTGTATACGATGCTAGTTAGTGGCATAAAATTAAAATCAAATGCAAAAATTTTGTCATTATTCATTCATTAATACTCAAATCATTTAAAACCCGAAAATAAATTTTCCGGAAGGCTATGCGAGTGCTGGAAAACTTACCTGCGCCAAATTTTATTAAAATATCTTCAAAATTTCTGACCTATTCCTTAAATAAAAGAAAACATGGATGCATAGGCATTACGGCGGAGGAACAGGCATGCTTAAATTGACTCAGGAGTGATTCGCGCTACAATTTTAAAAACCCTCAGAACTGTCATAAGAAATAAATACTTTTGCCACTTTGGACTTACAAACAAGTAAAATTCTTGGTAAGCAAAACTTACTCCTTCAAAGACACTTGAACTTTGAAGCACCCAAACTTGTAAAAGGAGGGCTCCAGCTGAAAAAACTTTTAATAAAAACCTGGCGACAGGTCACGCAGAAGCTGAAAACTGAAACAAACATTAAAGAATCAACCGGAATAAACCATTTCGAAACTTTGTTTTAGAAATTGGAAAAGAACCACAGAAGACAGAAGTTCTTGCAAATTTATTTTATTCAAATCTAATCCAACAACGAAATTAAATGTTATGGCAAATTAAAATTTTAACACATGGTTAAAAAAAATTATATTTGAACAAAAAAAACTTAAACCCAGAATATGATAATAAGGTAAAAACAGGTCCTTTACTAAAGGTGGTTTCCCTAATGTTTACAAACAGTCACACATACAAATGTACACATAAAACTCCTATGTAGAACTTACATCTAGCCATTGTTTACATATTGCTTATATTTTGTTTAAAAAGCTGTTCAACATCATCGCTTAATGAATGCTTTTACAAATACATATGCACATAAATACAGGGTGCGGCAAAAGTAACTACATGAAAATTGAAAATTCTTTGCTTGTGAGTATTTAATTTTTTTTTATTTCAAGAATTCAATTTGGTAGAATATAATGCTGGAACGCACGATTGCATAAAAAACTAAGATTTTTTTTCTATATTTTTTTTAAAATAATCAACAGACGATTTTATGGTGTTAAAAGTGCTCCATTTATTGGATGTTGTATAATTTTGCTGAAATAGGAACTGTCGCAGGTTCAAGACGTACTGGCAGTCCTCGAACTGGCAGGTTGGCCCAAAACATTGATGCTGTAAGACAGAGCTTTTAGAAAATCCGGAGACATCAACAAAAAGAAGATCTGCGCAGTCACAGCTTTTTGAACGCACTCTGTGGAAAATTTTGAAACATGATTTACACCTCTTCTCTTAAGAAATCCAACTAGTCCCAAAGCTAAGTCCTAAGGATTTCCAATTGGGCTGAAATATGCTAGAGCAGTTTTAAATCTCTTTCATTAAAGTTAAATTTTTTTTTTCAAATTTAATCATGACCGACGAAGCTCGTTTTAACTGGCACGGTTTCGTAAATAAATAAAACAAGAGATTTTGGGGATCACAAAATCCCAAAAGTTCTCATCGAAAGTTTTTATACACATTTCGTGTTACCGTTTGGCATGACATTACCGCCAAAAAATACATGATACTTTTTTATTTGAAGACGATCAAGGTGTAAGTCAAATATTCAACTGAAAACATATTGAGTTAAGTATAAAAATGTTTATATCCGCAATTGCCACCAAACGCAACATATGGTTTTAAGAAGATGATGTAACATCCCATATAGCACCTGCAACGATGGACATATTGAGACAGCAATTTCTAAATCGGATAATTTCTAAAAACGGCAAATTTAAATAGCCATCGATATCGCCTGTTTGACTGCACCAAATTTTTTCTTGTGGGGTTATCTCAAGGGCAAAGTTGATGTGAATAAGCCTCAAATCTTGCAGCAAACAAAGGGCTACGGTTAAGAAGAAATTGATCGTATTCCACAAGAAACTCTCAAGGAAGTTACCGAAAATGCTATAAAAAACATATTTTTGCTTAAGAGAAAAGGTTTTCTTTCAAGTGACATAATTTTTTGTAATTAATGTAAAAAATTATTAAGAGCGCTATATTCGGCTATTGCGAATCTTATATACCCTTCATATTGGCCTTTCGAAAACCTGAACGTTTTCTTTTTATAATTTTTTTTAATTTATGAAATACTTCTAATTTTTAAATGGGGTTCGGTGTCCTATTTTAGCCCTCGTAGGGTAACTATAGAAAAGGTGTAGGAGGCTCTATCTTAAATTTCTCAAATTGTGTATAACACCTCCTTAGGAGGTGGAGATAGGGGTCTTTATTTGACCTACCTACGGCCGCCCTGGAGATTGTAGGGGCGATTTATTACAATTTCCCAAACTTTGTATGGGAGCCCCCTTAAACGAAGGAAATAGGAGGTAAGTTTGTTCTAGGAATATATTTGGGAGCTAAAACTAATAGGGGTCGTTCGAATACTTCATTTTTCTAAGGCCGAATGTGAGGAAGTTGCAGGCGTTTTTATATGGAGAAAGGGGGTGACTATGTTCCAGGAACTTATTTGGGAAGGATAGGCTTTTTACCATTTTTTTTGAAGCTTTGTTTGGCAACCTTGTAAGGGGCTGGATATAAGGGTATTACATTAGTCCTTTGTATGAGCACCGTGAACGCTTTGGAACCAATTAAAAAAAATTTTAAAAATAAAACTTTGTGTTGCAACCCTTTTAGGAGGCGGAGATAAGTAAGTATATTCAAGAAAAGTATGGAAGAGGGGTGGAAATTAATGGGAGCCATTCTTACATTGCACCTGGGTAGGGGCGAATCCGGTGCAGCTGTAGAGGGTTTTGTATACAAATTTCAATAAAATTAGCAAAGGCACTCTTTAATAGTCTTTTAATTGCGAATTTTTTGCAGATATTTCTGATGTTCTACTGTTACTTATGGGTCTATGCGGCATCGGGAGGCATTCAACCATAACACGGACATCCGGACATTCCTAAACCGACTTCCCTATCTTTAAGGACCAAGAAAATATATAATTCATGGGATTGCAGATGAATATTAAAAATATTACAAACGTAATAACAAATTTCTATGTTCCCTTATCACTTATCTGTAGGGTTTGATAGCATCAACTAATTTTTATTTTTATTATTTAGTTTCTTGGTTTTTTTTAATTCCATTCAATATTTTTATTGAAAACAAATCACATAATTATTTTAGACGCACCCTGTACTTAAGAATGAACATATGTATATAGATGTCTTTATATGTAGGTACGTATTATATAAACACTTTTACATTGTTTACTATAATTGGTTGTATATATGGCCTTGAGGTAAAAAAAGTTAAATGCGAAAACAAAAAAGTTAGAAGTTCTATGTTGCTATCTCTCATGGTACTCGTGATACGCAAACATTTTTCTATTAATGTTTACAATATGTACTAGCAGTAACTTGTGAGCACAATTTACGCACACACTTACAATGCTCCTTTCATAGCTGCAAATTAAAAATAGAGGATGACTATATAATTGTATCTTAGTATACGTAATTAATTTGTATATTACACCGAATTAAATTTCATCAATATCAACTAAGTCTCGTATATTTGCTCCCTATAGGTAGGCTTCTAGACGAAAGTTGCAGAAATGAATAAGTAAACGAAGCACTTTTTTGTTTCCGCAGTAGAAGAGGTTAGTGGTAGTAGTGTAGCGGTTATAGAAGATATTTATTATTGTCAGATCTTCGACTAAGCTAAATTTGTGCTTTTTGTGGTTTTTCTCTATATACAGCCTGTTGTTACAGAATGGAAATTAACGTTTTTCTACAAATACACCAACAAACCTAAAGTCACATAATAACAAGTTAACAGTAACAAAAATACCCGTTTAGCAAATGAAAGTTTAATTCTTGAAAGCAAAAACTACATTTTTTACTCGCATAGTCCGAAAGTGTAAGGGTAGAGACTTAAAAGGGGGTAAAACTAGGTACTTTTTCGTTTAAAAAATCATTTAGATAAAAAAAAAAGATTAATTGTAATTTTCGTAATTTAATATCTTTTTAACTACGAACATATTTAAAAACAAATTTATAAAAGTATCGCATTTAACTCAAAATACACGGTTTTGTTATTTTATTTCTTTTAAATTTTGGGCCCTAAGGGGTAAAAATTATATTTTGGTCCCTTTTAAGTACGACTTGGAACTCAAGCCAATCAATATAGAAACAGAAATAATACTAAGCTTAAGATTTCGCGAATAAACTTTAATAATTTTTTGGTCCTTTTTTGAAATTTTATGCCTTTAGTAGTATAAAATATTAAATTAATTCAATAGTCATTATGAGGTCGAAAGTCAATAAGGCTTCTTACTCGTTTTCTAAGACTACGAGTCCACAAATATAAAATAAATTTCTATTGAGTCAGATTGAGATCATAGGTCTATTAGACTGTCCAATTGTAGTGGTTGATAAGTGTTGAAGACAAGTGCCTAAGTCTACCTCCAAATGGTATCAACCGGGCAACTTTCGGAATAGTTACCGAAAGGCTAACAGACATGGCTAAGAGAAAACAATCTGTCTTGGGCTAAAAGGGATCAGTTTACTGGTCTGGCTTAAGGCAGGTTGTCCTTGTTGCGCTGTGCCATGTACCTTGCCGTCTAGTGGCACAGCAATACAGGGTTTATAATCAGTTGGCCCATGTGCTTACCCAGTGCATGAACTGATTGATGGTGAGGTCTCCTTCGGGAGTTCACGTGGTGGCTGTGGTTATCCCCAAGCGGGGCAACTGTAGAACGAAAGTTGATATAATGGGGTCTGTCCTGTACGAGCCCCAGAGTGACCATGTAAGCGGTCTTATATGAACTAAAGGTTCAACAAGAAAAAGTTTCTGGTTTTGGCGCATCTACCCAGGCACATGAGCAACTGTGGAAGCTGAAAAAGTATAAGTGTATTTGGAAGTAGGTGAATAGGGAAACTGGCTACGGCTGGGGACCCTAGGATCTAAAATAAGATCCCGTCAAAGTAGTAGCAAATAAATGAGAAGGCCGGCATGGCACTTTGAAGCATGTGCGTGATTTGGTCCTGACTGGCGGTAAGAAGATTATGGAGCGTTGATGATGTCGGATATATTTGATCCTAAGTTGGAGTAAATAAAATAAAAGATCCTTTTAACAGACCTGGGGGTCGCATCCGTATTGGGTGCGGCTGAGAATCGTAATCTTTCTTGCTTAAGGTTGGGTGCTGTTTCACAAGTGTGTGGTGAGGTGTCTTGCCGGCGCGGATCCGTTTTGATAATGAAGAAGCCAGATCAAAACTAGAAACGCAACAAAATCGGGTTTAGATAGCCCAACTCCTTACCAAGGGGTCTGTTGTGGCTACACAGAGTCATAACAGAGAATTAGTGCCTAGGTGGTTTAGGCGAGCCATTCTAGGGGCGTTGGTGGACGCTTTGTATTTACCAGTATTGAGAGCACCGTGGGTATACCTACCGGCCGGTACCACGTAAAACCCTTAACGTCTGTCCAATTGTATTTTTTTTTAATTTTTAGAAATGTTTTTTTTGGGAATTATAAGTCTATTACAAGCATGAAATTTATAACTATTGACTTAGAGTAAGTCCATCCTTTCAGGGCTATGGTGGTAAACCAATGTGAATATTCCAACACACGATGCTCGTAATGGGTAAAAAAGTTATTTTTCCCTTTTTTTTTGTTAATTTTTTTAAGTTTGTGAGTTCGTGAGTCTACACATATTAGATCAACGGCTATTGACCCAGGTTTTCTAATATTTGGCAAATTCTTAAATGTTTTGAAATTAGAAAATTCAAAAATATGAAATTTAAGACTATTGACCCAGGTTTTCTAATATTTGGCAAATTCTTTAATGTTTTGAAATTAGGAAATTCAAAAATATGAAATTAAAGACTATTGACGCAGTGCAAGGTCAAAAATCAGGTAAGTAGACAAAAAGTACTTCTTTTATATTGTATATTGGTGTATTGTGTGAGCTCGAAATTGAAGAAATATTAAATTTAAGGTGACTGACCCAGACTGGACACCGACTGAGTGACCAAGAAGTACTTTATAGTAATTTGTTTTGTTTTTAATGGCTATTGACCCCGATTGAGGTTTAAGGTCTTAATTGGCTATAAGTACTGTTTCCAAAATTTTGGTATTTGTTGCATTTTTAGATTATAAGCTTAGAAATGGGAAAATTAGGTTAAAATTTTCACATTGTAAATTTTTAAATTAAAATGAAAATATGGCCCCATATAAGGTTGTAAAATAAATTCGGAAAGACTGTAGAGCGAGTCATAAAAATTTATTTTTTTAATTTTTAAAGTATAGGTAGAGGGCTTTTTTTTACACGCAAAAGCTGTTAAATTACACAGATAATATAATCAGACAACTATAAATTTTATTTTTAAATTTTCTTAAAATATTGGAAAGAACCATATTGGTAGTCTAATGGAGTAGGAATTACAATTTTCCCTGAGCAGCTATAGTTTTGGAAACAATTTAGCTTTTACTTTTATTATCTGTTTATATGGAAACTGTTTACAGGGTACCAACACCAAAACGTTTCAACTGCAAAAGAAATTATAGCTATTTAAGCTTATAAAGGAAAATCTCATTAATAAGTTTTTGGAAATTTTTGAAAGGGATGTAACAAAACTAACTAATTAATTAATAAAGTTAAATGCTCTATTGCTTTAATATTTTCTTAGTTTCTTATGATAAAACATTTATGTGATTTATTTTCAATTCCGCTTACAAAAATATTGTTAATAATTAATAGGATTGAAATTTATTAAAATTTTGCTTTAGGGAATTTTGTAAAAATTAATTACCGGTTACTATGTTAAATCTATTGAAAAAAAAATGAAATGATATTTATTCTCCTTTTGCTTGTAAAAATTTAAAACATTTTTAAATACTAATTTATGATTTGTTTAATTAATTTTTTTAAATAACTAAATCTATAAAAACATTATATCTTAATCAAATTAAAAATATTTTAGTTTATTTAATATGCTTGTGTACATTATGCGGCTCTCAATTCCTATCCAATAGTATTAAATGTTAATATTTTTTCACTTGCACTTTATTAAATAAACTTATTTTTAATTATTTTTTTTTTAAATATTTAAAAAAAAGTTTTTAATTAACCATTCTTATAAGCCTAAATAAGGCAATTTAAAATTTGTTCAATATTTGTGCAACATTTATACACAAGTTTATCCGACCGAAGTTTATATTTTCTGCTCATTCCTATTTTAGAAGGGAAAATTCATAAAATCACTCAACTGTTAAATGAGGATCATTAAGTGTTATACAATATCAAAATTAAAATGAACTAAACAACTTCAGCACAAGTGCAAACAGCAGAAGCAGTAGCAGAATAGAAAAAACGTTAGTAGCAATATAATGAAAAAATAAATCGAGTAATAGAGTCAAAGTCAGTTAATGCTTCAATAAGTACTTCAAAACTGTAAGTAGACCTTGAACTAAATAAATGTTATAAAAAGTTAATAAATTAAAAGCGGCTGCTGTTAAACTTATTTATCTGGAATTTTAAGTGTAATTTCTAAATGTGTTACAACAATTGTGAAATAAAAAAACAAGGCAGAGAGGACTATATACTATTTATGGCAAAAACAAATGGAAAAGATACTAAAAAAATTATAAAAAAAACATATCCGAAGTTAGATTAGAAACTTCAAGGGACTTAATATGAGAAAACGGTTTTTTCTCATTTGTTTTCTTTAAAGATATGTCAAATGTTCGCTGTGCAAGAACGACGAAATGTTTATTTAATTTGACATTTCTCATCTTTCAGGTAATAATTTTGTGCAGCTGGTTAAAGGCAACAGGAACGTTTAATATTATTTTTTTTACTTTCAAACAAAAAAAGTTTAAAACAAAATTTAAATTGTCTTTGAAAGCTTTTGGAAAATATGAAAGCATTTTTGGTACTTTTATGAAAGTACCAGTAAGAAGTAAAAAAACTTAATTTTTATGTAGTTTTTTGTTCATTTTCAATCCTATAAGCAAATTTATATACGTATATAGGGAAAAACGTAACTCGCACTGCTTCGACAGCTCTCGAAAAAGTTCAGCATATGTTTAATCCTTTTTGAAAATTTAATATTTAGTCGCAAAAGCGGTCAAAACCATTTTTTTTGATCCATTTTAAATTCATTTTCTTACTTTTAAACCAATTGAAAAAAGAAATAAAGAAAAACTCAAATTGCATTTGACGTAATTTAAAATAATATAAATAGTTCGTTTGCGGGCTATTTTTTTAACTTTGGACCTCAAGAGGTGAAAAAAGGTTCACAACTACATTTTGGTAGCAATGAAGAGAGAAATACAATTAAAGTTCAGAAGTTTTCAGGTTGGCTTTCCGGTAATTTTTAATATTGAGAATTTTATAAAAAAGTTTTTTTTTACCACAAGCCAAATGGAATTCCTTTTTGTGTTCATATTCATAATATGTGGAGCTCAAATTCGTCTAAGACACCATAAAGGTTTAAAATTATAAACCATTTAAAAATGTACTTATTAAATTATTGCATAGAAAAATTGAAATGTAAGTCAAAAAGAGGTCGAAGTTCAACCAAGTGAGTATTTTTAAAATGTTGGTTTTATGAATCTGGAAATATTAAAGCACGAACATTTGATCCATTTTGAGGTCGGCAATCAAATTGATGGGCAAAAACTAGGTTTTTACAGGTTAAGGTGGTTGTTTGTTTCTTCTAGTGTTGTGACTATAATTTTAGTACATTTTGCATTCTGTTTACGATTCTAGAATACAAAATTTAAATTTTTAAAAACAGATTGATACTCCAAGTCATTTGCAAAGGAAAAGTAAATCTGAGATTTTGGATTAGGGCTGCAAAAAAAATATTTTGATTAGTGCTCTAACACACATATGGTAAACCAACAGATTTAAAAAATGTGAATCTTTCCGCGTAGTATTTGGATTATAATCAATGATACAACTGCTAGTATTTATTATCTTTTATACTAGCTATTAAACTTTAGATAAACAAAAGAGTTTTCGAATATACCTGCTATCAAGGCGAAGGCCAATAATGTCTTGTTATTGGGGTAACAACTAGGTATTTTTTTTTAATCTAGATTACGAAGAGACATGGTTGAAAATCTTCTATTTGCCTTATCTGAGTCTTAGCCCGCTCTAGTCTATTGGGTAGGGGAATTTCTGACCACATGATCAAGGCTGCTGTCACCCTAGGCTTGTTCAGGGATAGGTGAATGAGAATTTTATCAATGTCTTCAAGGCATTCAGAGCACCGATCTGGAACTTTATGGTCGTATAAGCAGTCATATGGCTCAGCAGAGGCGGATGATTCTTATTGATGCTGTGTTACACAACTTTCTTCTGATTTGTACAAAATTTCGAGAAATAGGGCCAGCAATACGTGGTAAATTCTATAACTGAAGTTTTTATTATAGACACATTTTTACGCAATCAAAAAATTTTTCAATAATTTTTCAAAGCTGACTTCAATCCTCAAACAAGAAAACTGATGACTAAAATTTTGCACTAGGGATTGTCTTGCTCGAGTCTTAGACTGATAGCATTCAGCAGTCTTACATATCCTTTAAAGTTTCAGGTAAAAAGTTATAATTCCACTGGAGGGATATTTAAAAAAAAAAGAATGCATGAGCTGGCGTGATTTGATTTCCGCATGTTAAGTTAAATGGATGGTACGCGAGTAAGCAAAATGGATGGTCGTTAATTCCAATAATCTGGGCACAATCGTGGCCACTAAAAATAAACGTATAAAGAAAGTTTCCTGAAGGTGCTATGTTTTGCAAAAATGTAATATAATCAAAAATAAGGAACAAACAATAGGTCTAGTAAATAGCTCTTGCCTTTTCCCACTTTATTTTACACAATGGAAATGTTCCCTTATGTTACGTACTAAAATAATCCTAAAGAATTATATATTTTTGGTTCCCTTTAAGATACAAGAGTCACCTTCAATAACGTCTATGCTTTTTATGCACTGAAGGAGAAAATGGAAACTAGCTCTTAATTGTATCTGAAGCTACCGGAAGCCGTTATTTGAAGGCCCACATGGTCTATATTCTCTTAAAAGGACTAATTATACAATTTCTTTATATTATACAGCCATGCATCATGTCAATTCCAAAAAAAAAAACAATTATTAGTATTTGAACGACATCATATTTAGTTGTGAAAGTTCTAGTTGAAAAGTGGATTCCCAATGGTTTACCACAGTTTGGCCCTAGGACAATATAAAGTAAATTGAAAATATTTTTAACACACATTTAGGTTCCTTACTGCCTTAAATATGTATTGAATATTTACGTTACCTGCAACTATGCAGAATCCAGGCCCTAGTACTTGCTCTGGTACTAGTTATTGGTGAGGTCACTTTTGTATACACGAAGTAGATATGGTTACCTGGACACCATGTTGGAGAGCTATAAGGAAGGATTCCAGTTCAGGTGATACTTACCCGCACTATATTTTTGGGGATGGGTCAATTTATTCCAAAGCGATAATACCAACTCAGCAAGGATGGAAATGAAAGTATTAATAGTTTTTACATGATCTTCGGTATATATTTTAGTCAGTCTTATAACTAAAAAGACCAAATGTTGAAACAAATAAACAAAATTGTCAGGTAAGCTTATATGACAAATACTAACATAAACCATACTAAATCTGTTTCTTTGGCATTTTACAAGTTTTGTAATTTTTGCTATTGGTTGAAGTGTTTAACGAATATTTTTTATATTTTTATTAGCCAGTTTCAAGGAAATTTAGAAAACAGTTAAAGAATATAACTAATACAAAAACAAAAAATTAATACAAATAAAAGGATTAGCTTCTATTTTAAATATTCTCTACCACAAACAATATAACACGTTTTATTTGCATATTTTATGTGTATGTCTTTGTTTGTCTTTTTATATTTTAAACCAAAAATTATTTACAGGTTTCAAACATGTAACAAAATCGACAATACAAAAAAATAAATAAAAGCAAACTTTACAATTCCATTAAAACTTTTAATAACATTAATCTACCTGGGCCTAAACATATTTAAATTGAGGCATTAATATTTTTATAATTCTTTGGTTTTATTTTCTTTCAGAGTTTTTGTTTTTGTTTTGCAATTTCGTCAGGAAGAATTTTTGTTATCTTAATTCTACCAGAAAACTATGTATAATGTTGATGAGTCTGCCTGTTTGTTTGTTAACATATGTTTGTGTATTCGTAAAAGTGAGTTTAAAATTGCACCATAAAGTATGTTTTATAATAATATATTGTTGTGATAGAGATTTTTACATTTTTTTCTTGATAACACATTTACTCGTAAAAGGGACATACACACACATACATATCAATAATAATTATACCCGGAAAACAATTCAAATATTTTATTACAACCGTAAAGGCAGTAAATTTTGCGTTTTTTGTATTTGTATTTGCACGCGTGTTGTTCTTGAAATGTAAAATATTTCAAATTTGGGTTTTTGCAAGTGCTTTTTATGGCACCTTCAAAACGTGATTTTCGTTTGCCGTAGATTTCTGCTAAAAAAGGAAACTGCTTAGGGAAGGGTGTGTAATATTTATTAGGAATATGTAATGGATAAATACTTTGAAATTTTAAAAAATATGAAAAGTTGTAATTGTTTAAAATTTCCTTAACGCCCGTATGTATTTTATATGCTAGAATTTAAATGCACTAAAAACGTGTGAGGGACTGTAAATTTTGGTTTATGCAAAATGGATTTAATTTTTCCAAATTGATTTTTATAAACCTTTAAAAAAATATTTTTTCTATCAAAAAAGAGCTCAAATCAAAAGAAATAGTTATTACTTTTTGGAAAAAAATAACTTTTACAACAGTTTCAAATATTATTCAGGATTTAATAACAATATAATTTTATTTATATACTCAAAGTGTTTGTTGTGGGTAAGTAACAAAAAATAGTCTTTTGGGGTATTGAAGAAACTCTTGTATGTTTTGGCTTGTTTGTAATAATTTCTTGTAAGTACATTAAAGTTATTATAAAAGGTCATATTTATTAGTCAGCTTTTTCAAGAATTTTGTTAAAGTCTACGGTCGATTTAATGCAAGAATGAAATCCACATATTTTAACTTAACCTACAACAAACCCTCTAAAAAAATAACAGGTTTTTGAAAAAAATTAAAATTAAATTTTTAAAAAACATTAGATTTCTAAGAAAATCTAGTCTAATACCATCAAAATAGTCTACCTATCTTGATTTTATAATGTTTCCTAGTAAATGAATTACTTAACTAGAAATTGAAAGATTTTCATTATTTAAGGCCTCTGAAAATTATTCAATCAAACAAGGAAAGAAAAAAGGTTAATTTTCCCAAGTCCATGACATGAAACATTTTGCCAGCCAAATTTTTTGGTAGAACTGCAACAATAACTACCCTGTGGGAAATGGGTGTCAATTGGTCGGCGTACTCGTCCTGTTACAGGTACAAAACATGAACTGGGCGAAAGTTATTGGTCGTAACTGTAACTGGTTAAAAGGTTTTAAAAAATTTATTGGAAAGCATAGAAATACTGGTCCCTACACATAAACATACATCCGTTTATATATATACACACGCGAGAACAATTAATGCAAAATTTGCTTATATAGGCTTGACCTGTTACCCGTTCTGAGATGTTAGTTTTGAACCAATTGCCCCTCTAATGACAACGCAATGTAAAAGTGACAGGTTTTTTTCATATAAAGTGCAAGAACTAAAACCAGTCCCTCTCCTAAGGAATCGTTCATGTCAGTAATCTTGGACCGGTCCACTTCCCCGCGGGGTAGTACTGTCGCTGTTTCACAGTCCTTTTTTCCTTTTTATCTTTGCAGAACCAACAAAAGTTTACCATTTTTATTTGTGCCTTATATGCTGCTCATATATTTTATATAGTGTTTTCTTTTGAGAACCCCACTTATGTTCCATTTATTAGATTAAATAAAAATAGATTAAATAACAAAAATAACAGAAGGTCACTATTTTTTTTTGGAGCAATTGTGCTTCACGTGAGAGAAAAAAAGGTAGAAAAACTAACAAACTTTAAACGTTCGACGGGTAAAATTGCAGATATTAAGAAATCACCCAAAACTATTACAACATATAGGCTCATTTTCGCGAGGTAGCCGTGATCTACTACTTCAGTCAAAAGCCTGCAAAAGTTGTTTAAATAAAATTTTATCCAATTGGCTTGGGTAGATATAGGGGTCCTTAGTCTTAGTTTGTCAATATTAAAAAACATTTAAAATGCCCCTGATAAACCTGGTCTTTTTTTTAGGTAAATTGATAGTCTTGTCCCAGCCAGAGTAGTCTACCCTGCCTTACCCACATGTCTATTAAACTGTAATAATATACAAACAGTTGTCCTAAAATCCAAGCCTAAGCCAATAGCTAATGCTGACTCCCTTTTCTCAAAAAATATTAGTTGTGTTCAATAACTTTCCAGTAATTACTAGCAACGAGAGAGTAAAAAGAAATATTTTCAAAATTGCTCTCAAAAATATTTAAAAGTAAATGAACACTTTTACAGTCAAAACCTGCAAGCAAATGTATTTTGTTATTGTAAACATATAAAAATTTTGAAACTTAAATTTTTTTTCAAAGCATAATGACAGAAAGACTGTTTGAATAATTTCTGATAGTAAAATTTTTACTAGCAGAAATTATCAGAAACATTTTTGTTTCTAAGCATATTACGCTCTTTTTTGGCTCTCTAGCTGCTTAATTTTTGTGTACGTGAACACTTACTAGTAATAATTATTGAAAATTAGTGATAATTTTCTGTAAATGAACACACCTATTATGTCCGATAATTTCTCTAAAGAGCAAAAACCATCTTGTAAGCTCCTGAGTAGTCTTTTTATCTAACACATCGCGCTGACCAGGCATCTAGGAAAGTCTAACATAAGGAATCACTATTATCATCCTGAGAGCTAATACAATCACTTCCAGAGTTTTAAGCACTGTTGCCAATGGTTGACGAATTTCTTTTGCTTTCTGCATTATCCACTTTAAGACCTTTCGCATTTATCAGTAGTAGAACTAAATAAAAGAATTGGTTTGACACAAACAGCTAGCTTAGGTGTCAAGTTTTGTTTTATCATTTAAAGTCCATTTGCTTCAACTTACCATCTCAATATTCGTTTCTTTAAAAAAAAACTAGACAGGTCTTCTAGGTACCATCCTGTGGCTACTAGTTTTGCCACCTAGGTTCGCTGTAAGTGCTGAAAATAATTTTGTTGGCAAAAGAAAAAGCTGCCAGTTCGAGGCGTTTTTCCTATCTGAAAGGAAGTAAATTTATTTTCTAATATCTTGCATTATTATTATTCCATATTAGGTGGCGAATGTGTTTGAAGATCAACATCATATGTTTGTTGTTGGTTAAAAAATATTTTTTACAAACTCTAGATGGATTTTTTTATCATCGCTTTTATTTCTGTCAATAATGTATGCTTTTATAACTGTTTTTGGGTAAGATGTTTTGCTGAGCATATTCAAAGCCTTTGCAAAAGGATTTTAATTCTCTTAGCTTTAAAATGTCCCGATAATGCCCAAAAATTTTTTTATATTTAATAAGGTTCAATTTATCGTTTTTTTTGGTAAAAATTTGTCAAATAAGCTCAAAACAAAAACACAGTAAATTTTTTTATGATCATATGAGTATACATACATATTTACATTTCACACTGTGTAAGTTTAGTTTCCCTAAACCAACTTAAATTAAAATTTTTAAGAAATAAAATTTTCTATAAAATAAAGATTAAGTATTCCAAAGGCATAAACAACTGATTGTCGTTTGTTATTAAACTGACAAATTATTAGATATGTTTTTATATGAGTTTATGTGCACAAATGTATCTTTAAAAGTGTTGAGTTTGTCTTAATGATTGCGTGTGTGAGTGTGTTTGAGTATGTTAGAACGTGTTGATGAGACAAGAAGATTTTGGTTTTTTATTTATCTTTAAATTTTTTTTTTCCTTTTTTTCACTCACTGCACTTTTTAAAAACTTGCTTCTTTAATCTTTTTTATCTCTATTTTAACTCCTTTAACGAAGAGTGTTTTGTTTTTTGTCTGAGTATTGGTGGTTGTATGCGTGGTTGTTTAGATTAGGGTATGCTTAAGAATGTGTGAGTTGAATTGAGTGAATGACTTAAATTAACAATTTTCATGAAGCGGTATGAAAAAAAGTGAGAAGAAATTTATAAAGTTTGTGAATGAATAAACATAAAAAGTTTATAATATTTAAGTAAGAAGAACACAACAAATAATGATTATAATGTCTAATATTAAGAAAACAGTGAAACAAACAAAAATTTATTTTTTTGAGATTTTTATTATTTTTTAAGTAAAGGGTCTAAATAGCAATAAGCCAAAATATATATATATATATATATAGAAAATACAAGTTTGCGAGTCAAAGTTTTATACTTTCATTAGTATTTTAAAACTATTCATATTTATGTAAAAGTATTTTTTAAAAAATTTAGTACTCTTGTTCTTCTGTGCTAACAAAATTAAGAGAAAGTGTTTCTCTATTTGAATAAAGTTAGTTTAATATGTGTATTCACATATATTATAAGTTTATACGTGCACCCGAAGTTTTTCCCGTTTTACACACTATATTTTTTTAACAACTTTACAATTTAAGACCTTCTGTAGTAGCAACAAGAAATTGACAGCTTATAAAATGTCGTCCGTATGGTGAATCCATGTGTTTTTTTTTTGTTATGCAACAACGAAATTTTAAATGAAGATATACAATGGGAAAAAAGCAATAAAAACGCAACAGCTCTAAATGATCCTACAGACACGTGAATATAATGAACAAAAAATAAAAACACATGCTTATGCACGCACACACTCACAGCTTTAAACATGATTCTTGATTATTTTTAAGAGATGTTTCATTTTTCTTAGAAAAAGGAAACAAACATCTCTTTAGGAATCTAGGCACATACCCCACCCTAACTCATATCACACCTATACGTATGCAATAACATTAATGGAATTTTATTTATTTTCCTAAGAGGTAAGCACGTACTTTCTGAAGCTTATAAAAACATGTTTTTTACTTTTTTATTTTATCATAAACTTTTCGTTTTTGTTTTACTTATTTATTTATTATTATTATTTTTTGTCCTTATAGCTTATGTGTTTATATATATATTTGTGTTAAAAAAGAGGCGGAAAAATACAATATAAACAAAATTAATTACCAACATTCACATAGAAAACGTGCCTATAATGCTTTATTTTGTCAAAATATTATTAAACATAGTAGATTGTACCCTACAGAGTTAAAAACCTTTTATACAATAATTTCTTAAACTTTTGACAAACGTAGAAAATAACTTTCTATTTAGGTTACTGCCAAAGGCTATTTAAAGGCCTTTCCTTTACGGATAACCTAAGATTAAAAATATTTGTGCTTTTTTGTTTCATTAAATAATTCGAAAATTTCGCGAACCTGTCAACCTTCCAACTAGTATGGCCAGAAGTATTGAAAAATATCTGAAAATTTTGTTGATACTAATACGGAAGCGTAGGGGAAATCGGACAATTTTTTTTATAAATGCTAAAGTGTAAGTATTTTTAGGAAAAAATTTCTAATGCTTATTCCTCACAATGTTTAAACAATTGTTTCTCTTTAAACGTATATTTATTTATTTAAAAGGAAAAAAAGATATTTGTGGTATAGAAAGTTAAAAATACTAATAGGTATTCTTTTTTAAAAAATTTAAAAAAAACATGTAAGAGCGCTATAACTGGCTGTGCCAAGTCTTAGATACCCTTTACACTGGTCTTTCGAAGTCTCAAATTTGTTTTTATTTTTATCCATTTTTTTTTGTTTATGAAATATTTATTCTTTTAAATAGGGGTCGGTGTCATGTTTTAACCCTCTTATGGTAAAAAGGGCAGCTGCAGGGGGTTTTACCCTAATTTTCTTAAATTTTTCTATGGACTTTTACTCTAAAGTTTTGTATGGCAATCCCCTTGGATGATGGTGATAGGGGGTAAATATGTTCGAGGAGCATATTTGGGAGGGGAAATCAATGGTGATCTTGGATAAGGAATTTCACCAATTTTTTTTTAATTTTGTATGGCAACCCCCTTAGGGCGTGGAAATAGGGGGTAAATACATATTCTAGGAGGCAAGTATGTTTAAGGAATATTTTTGCAAGTAGAAACTAATGGGGGTCGGTCATATATTTTATTTTTTTTAGGCCCACTCTGAAGAAGTTATGGGTGTTTTTATATCATTTTTATACATTTTGTATGGCAGTTCCATTAAGTGATGAAGATAGGGGGTAAGTATACTCAAGGAATACGTTTAGGAGGAAAAACTATTGGAGGTTTTTATTCCTCTAGTGGTGACTCCGGAGAATTTGTAGGGGTTTTTACCCTCCTTTTTTCAAATTTTGTATGGCAGCCCTGTTAGGGGGCTGAGATAGGGTGTTAGTATGTTCCACAAACATTTTTGCAAGAAAAAATTAATGAAAGTCGGTCCCACATTGCAGTCGTGTAGGAGCAGCTCCGGGTAAGTTTTAGAGGATTTTAGAAACAAATTTTAGAGAAATAAACAAAGGTAGTTTGGTTTTTGGGTTATATCTCAAGCAGTTATTAAGCGATTTTGCTAAATTAATAATAATACCGCAGATATATCTGACAGCTTGGTATCACTTACGGGTCTATGCGACATCGAAGGACTTCTGAAAGTTGATTTAAAACAAAAAATGGACATAAGAACAGATGGACAGACGGACATGGCAAAATCCCTACCTATAAGGATCCCGAATATTGATACTTTATAGGGTCGTAAATGGATAATAAAGAAATTGCAAACGGAATGACAAGCTGATATGTACCCTTATCACTTATGTAAAGGGTATAACGATGACGAGGCTGTTTTTGTAAATTTATTAAAACTTGTATGGAGTCTGTTCAAGTTTATCCAAGAAAATACAGAGTGCAAAGAGAACTTTAAAAAAACATGAAGTTTGCACAAAAATTTTAACAAATTGATCCGTGCGCATATTGCAAATTAAATGATTTCTGCAAAACTGAAGTCATTTTGCATGCAGTACCAATCATTTTTGAAAATCATTTAAATAATGAAATTTATTTTATATAAATTTAAGCTCAAAAGAATTATAATTCATACTTTTAAAATAACCTCTTTAATTAAAAACACGACAACTATTTTTATAGCTAACTTTGTTGATTAAAACTTATTTTAAAGAAAAAATTGCTTTTGTAAAATAAAAATTATTTAAACACAATTAAAAATACTTTACGAGTCTCAAGAGTATTTTACACAATATAATAGTGAAGTCAAAATTTAAAAAACAAAAAATTTGTTACGTCCCGCCCATTATGAGCAGATATAATGTGCCTTCAGTGTCCACCTAAGATTAAGGGTTTAGAAACATACCACAGTAGGAATTTAAATTTTTTTAGTAATTAATTTAAAACGTTTTATATAAAATTAAAAGTTTTAGGAAAATTGTTACATCCCTTTCAATGGAATTGTTCATATGCGAATTAAATAAATTTTTTATAACTATAGTTTTTTTCCTTACATTAAAATGACTTAAATGCGAAAAGATTTTTGCAGGGGAAATGCTTTCAACGTGTAGGGAAAAATCGGATTTCTTTCTAGTATGCGTGGCCATTTTTCAGAAAATCTACTGGCAGCACTGCTACCAACCAAAAATTATTCAACACTTGTGGCGTATGATTTATTTTTTTAATACTTATACGTCCCGGGAGTCTGCTAGTCATTCGCAAACACAAAAATTTTATAGATATTTTTTATAATTTTTATAATTTATTAATGAATAATATTTAAATTAAGAAAAAGATTGCCATGAAATAGTTTTCGTATTAACTTAGTTTCGTATTTTACTTTACTTTACTTGTTTTCGCAAAACTAAGGTGTCTCTGATTATATTTGTACTCAACAAATAACTCAATGGTTTTAAATTCAGTACCTGTATTAAGTTTTGGTAGCCTTTATTATGTAAATAGAAAATTTCATGTAAGAAATGTAGAAAATAACTTTTTTTTAACAAACAAGGAATTTTTATTTTAAATTTTACCCACATGCACAGAAAAACTGGTTTAATTTAGGATAAACAGAATCGTGGTTAATCAAAACATTGTGGTTTTATATTTTCTACAATTAAACCAGTATCTTGAGAAATTTCATTTAGAAGATGATACTTCTTATTAAATATATATAATTTTTAAATAATCACGACTCTTATTACCGAAATTCTAAGAATACCAGGGAAAAACTCGATTGTTAAATCTACAGTAAACAATTTGATTGTATATAAACTCCGTTGCAATAACTTATTTATTTTCTTAATTTATTATTTAAATTAAGTTTTTATGTTTTCTTAATTAAACAAATATGGTTAACCATTTATTTAGAAATGAGAATTTCAACAGCTCCTAAGAAAAATTTGTTTTAATTTAATATGGCCACAAATGACGTAGTCTTTAAAATAATGTTTGCTAATTTTATTATTTTAAAACAAAATTATTATCTTAATCAAACCAAAAAAAGCCTAGTAATAATTCTGTATAGCACATTTTTAAACTCTTCCTTTAAATTCCTAAATTTAATACTAAAGTTCAAAGTAATAAAAGTTTAATAACTCAAAAATTTGTTACAATTTTCATACACTTCAAAAGATTTATGTGTGTAATTAAGGCTTTAAGTATATTTAATTTAAGTTACCTTTAATAATAAAGTTTTAACCCTTTTTAATAAATTAATCCTTTTGCTCTTTTATTATTATAATCTTAAGGGGAAATCTTGTGTAAGGTTTATAAAAGAAAAATATTGTTACAAAAAAATACGCGTATAGACATTATAATACCGTTAAGCTTTTTAAGGAAGTAGAAAAAAACGGAAATTTAATTTTAAGGGAAGGAATGCCTGTAGTATTATATACGGCCAGATTTTTCACAAAGAAATTTTTGAAAATTTCGAAATTTTAAAACTTAAAAAATAGTATAAAAATTAATTAATATTTTAATTTTTATTTATTGTTGAACTAATTGCTTTCGAAAATGCATTCTACTCGGCTAGTAGCGGTAGAAAAATCTGCTTTTTTCAAAGTGAAAGTTTCTTTCAACATTAACGGAAAATAATAATTTCTTCTAATAAAAAGAAATTATATGAACTAAAGCCAAACTAAAAATCAAAAATTTGTATTAATTAATATTTTTATGTAGCTCTACCTTAAAATTTAAATAAAATAGCACAAATAATGAATAATAATTATTAATACAGTGAAATAAATGAATGTGTTTAGTCAAACTGTCATGATTTTTACACACGAAAATGTATTTTATAAATGGCAATAGAAAAACATTGTCCGTTATTGGGGGTAGTTTGGGTCCACAAAACGTGTTACATCAAAATATATAATATCAAAGATAGAACATTTTTTAATAAATCCGCGTAAACAGGACCTGAGTAATAACTTGTGTTAAGTAGTCTAGGAAATTAACTTAACAAATTCACATAAAAATTTTATTTAATGACAAATCACATTAATCGGGCGGCTTACATGCATGGGCTTTGACGTGATTCGCCCTGTAGCCGGGAGATATATTAACAGGCCATTCAACCCACAACTTACAGCCCCGACTAAGTTTCTCGCGTATATACCTGCTCAAAAGGTGTGTCTTCAACCAGGTAAAGAAAAATGTTCCAGAGATAGTCAAAAACGAGCTTGTCAAGCGTATTTATCCAGTGCTCAGTGACTACAAAACATATTTTCAGCTACTTCAAGAAAGTGTTTAAAGATTGCTTTGCTGATGGTTTCCTTTCGAAATTTTGATTGATTTTACAAATGGGGTAAGGAAAGCAAGTCCCAGATTGTTTGCCCGTTCGTAGTTTCGAATGATTCCTCATATGTGGTAAGGGGAGCAAGCCCCTGTATAGCCAGCTCGTTTTCCAATTGACTACAAAGGTTTGTTTGCTTAGCGATCCAGATCAAACAAATATTGGGTCAATTCCACGTAACGGGAATTTTTTTTCCGTTTTTAAAAAAACCAATGACCTTACGTCTAAAAGAAAGTTCGAAACGTTTTTCCTTAAACAAAAATAGTTTTTTGTGGAAATAATGGAAAAATAATTTTAAAACGTTTAAAAATTATTAGGAAATTACTAGGAAAACTAAAAAAAATTAAACCAGATCCTGTTAATATTTTATCCACCTCAATCTTTAAGTACAAATTCCCAAAACTTCAAATTTTTAAGGTCACATCTTCAGGTAATAATTGGATCAGAAATTATGTTCTTCAGATACTAATAATAATTCGCCCACCTCTATTTTTAAGTCAAAATTCCCTAAAATTCCAATTTGTAGGTTCAAGCCAATCACCACCTTTAAGTGATCATTGTGGGCATAAATCATGTTCTTTCAGTGCCCACTATAGCCTTTTTTAAAATTTTTAACTGTTAAAATAATAAGAATAAATGTAAGAAAATGGTCACACCCTTCACAATAAAATTTCTTAAAGACTATCAAGCTGAAACAAAAATATTTTGTTTTGTATTGGCGGACCAGTCACGAGGGGTAGTGCAAATTAAATGATTAACCCTTATCCTGTATTCATGGGTCAAATTTGCCAAAACGGTTTTTAATGCTCAATATTTTCATACCCACTGGACGGATTTTTACGAAAATCTTGTACAATTATTTATTTATTGTACTGTGTTTAGATATTAAATATAAAGTTTCTACTTCTTTTTGCGTAGCCTGTGTAAAAAAAATTACACATATGGTATATGTGGGTCAAATCTGCCCAATACGCAAAAGCTCTTTTAAACAGTGTAAAGCCACCTGCGTAGTAAAATCATTTTTTATTTATAACAAAAAAATAAATAGCGATAACACAGAACAATAAAACAACTGCATTTTGTATTTTTGTCGCTGCGCAAGAGCAACAGAAATATTTTTCTGCTGAATGACTTTTATTATTTGCGGTTGTGTTTTGCAAGTTAATATACATACATACATAATTTTGAAATAATGAAACCTGAAGAAATTGGAGCTTTGCTTATGGAGTCTGATTCAAAAGAGAAAACTCTGAATGATACCTCAAGTGAGGACGAAGAAGTTATCGTCTCTCAAGTTGAATCTATTTATGATCCCAATGTATCATCAAGCTCAAGCGAAGGCAAAATTGAAGCTATAACATATACTTCAAAAAACTAGAAATATTTATGATTAGAAATATCAGCAATAAAGAAGTTTGGAAGAAGTGCTATAGAGATTATTATAAACCTTGCTCCTGGTCCAACGCGTTATACTATTTCTAGAACAGATGGAATAAAATCGCTGTTTCTGCTGCTTATTCCAAGCGAAATAATGAAAAAAATTACCGACATGAATAATCTGCAGGGTATTTATAATAAATTTTATAAAGTTTACACATTTCAACAGTTACTTTTAGGCCAACCAATATTCGAAAATATTTTAATTCCTGTAGATGATATAACTAAAAAAGCTCATTTTGGACTTCTTTTGTTGGCTGGTGTGTACTGTTCGCACGGTGAGGCTCTGGAGTGATTATATGATGATCGTAGAGGTTAATTTTAATTCAAATCAACAATGAGCTTGCGAAGATTTCAAAACATATCGCGAGAGCTTCGGTTTGATAACAGCTCTGGTAGAAACGAAAGACGCGCTGGCGATGGGCTTGCTTTTAGTAGAGGTTTGTGGAGTCGTTGGGAGGCAAATTTGCGGAAAATGTTTAATCCTGGTGAATGTGTCACTGTGGACGGGCAACTCGTAATATATCGAGGTCATTGCCTATTCAAGCAGTACACAACATTAAAACCAGGAAAAAACCATACAAATATGGGCACTATGCGATCTGCATCGCAACTAGCTATGCATGGTCATTACAAGTGTATACGGGCAAAGAAAGAAATTGCAAACCAGAAAAAGACTCCCATTAATTTGGTATTGAATTGCTAAAACGCAATAAAACATTGGTAGGCACTGTGCGGAAAAAACCCAAAATTTTTGCCACCAAAAACAAGTTTACCATATGGCCTTTATGCTAAAGCATATTCCACCAGCGTTCAAAATGATTTAGCTACCCACTCAAGGGTAAAAAATCTCAAAAGAGGAAGTTGCCTTTTTGGCCCAAATCGGTCCAATAGCACAAGATATTCAAATAAATACTCGGGTTGTAATAAATTTATATGTAGAAACCATTCCGAAATACAAATTAAATGCCATAAGTGCAAAAAACATAATAAAAAATAAAAGTTTTGTGAATTTTTCATATTGGGCAATATTTACCCACAAATGTTAAATGCGTTTTGTTTTTGAGGTACAGGATAAGGGTTAAAAAGCCGACAAAAATCTCTAAGGAACCCTTCCAGTTAAATTGCCGAAATAAAAAAAGTGCGCAACTGGAAACCATAAAAGTTTTCTAAATTTTAGCAAACCAATTCTATACGAAAAGCATACAAAATGGTTTGTTTTAATGTCAGTGAAACCATTGCCTATTTCTTGTTACAAATAATGATAGTCAGAGTCTTACAGTATAAGTTTTTTTTAATTGAAATTTGCTTTTTTGCGGACAGAATGGTGATACATGCTAGAATAACTTAGCAAAAAATTTAAAGAATTTTTCCGGCGAACTTTACAACTCGACCTTTTAACGCCATTAAACAATTTTAAATTAGGAGAGGATCATAATTAAAATTTGTTAAAAAAGGTTTTTGATACTTTTTACAACTCTGCCTAAAGATTTTTCGAAGTTATTTTTCAAACATTTTTTTAATTTCGTCACAATTGGTACTTTACGATTCACAAAGTTTTACATAACAATGCTGTAATCAGCATGAGACAAAGTTATATTTAATGCTGGAATACAGAAAAAAACAGTATCAAAAAAATTGAAAATTTTATACTTTTTCTAATTTGGTTAAGTTGATAGTTATACATGTATGAATTATAGAGCTTCAGATGAAAACTGATGTATAGAAAGTACTTCTTAATTATTTTTGAGTATTTTTGATGCAAATTTTCTTTTTCAATTTTAAGTTTTATTTTGCATTTTTTTTTTTTTAATTATTTAAACGCTTTTGACTCAGTCTAAAGTCAGAAACCGGCTTAGTGAAAAAAATAATTCTTTCATATTTTTTGTGGTCAATTCCACGTAATAATGAAAAAGATGGAAATATAAATAAATTTTTTTATTTACTGCTTTTATTTATTTCGCAAAAGCTTAATGCTATTAGATTCTGAATAATTAGCTCTTCTTTTTTCACGCTTTTCTAAAAATGTCACACCTGTCGAAATTTTAAAAGGGGGTTTCGCAAGCAAGAACGCTGAATAATCGTGTCTATTTTTTTGCGTAACAACTCGTATGTGGTGTTGGTGAAGCCCGAATTCCGTCGCCGATATCCAGGTTCTCCGGCACCGACTGCACAAACACTGCGCCGCTTGGCCACCAATCTGGAAGGGTATAAGACCGTACAAGACGTTGCCAAGAATGGCAGGCTAGACGCCCATTCTGACGAGAATATAGCCGCTGTTGGCGAGGATGTCGAGCTGTCGCCAGATATACCGACCAGACCCCGTGCCTCACAATAAGCCACCAGCTTGCCGTCCCCAAGGCGGATTTCGGGCAAGAGCCTGCGCTTGTTCCCGTACAATATCAGTCCGTGCATTAGCTGTTGCCTTTTGACCTTCAAACGCGTGTAACCTACGCCAAAGCCATCCTCAATCTCGGGGTCGAAGAAGACGGGTTTTCGATCAAAATTACAATGAGCGACAAGCCTCATTTCCACCTCAGCGGATACGTAAACAAGTAAAACTATCACTTTTCGGGCACTCGGAATCTAAAAGTGATATACGAGGAACCTTTATAGCTGCTGGTACGCTGTTCACGCTGGTGGAGTCATCGAGCCATTTTTTCGAGAAAGCCGCAGGTCAAACGACAACAGTGGACGGTGCGCTATGTAAGCGCGAGTTTTTGTTGCCGAAGATGAACCAAATAGGACTAGAGGAGATGTGGTTCTAACAAGATGGAGCAACGGCACACACTGCGTAAGTTACAACCAATATTCTGAAGATGGTGTTCTTGGGTTGCCCTCAGGAACAACACTAGGAACGAGTGCGAGAATCTGTCCCCAGAAGATATCGACAAAGTGATGAAAAATTCCATAAAACAAGACCGTATAGAAATCAATTGTGACGGTGCCCATTTTATCTGATATTATCTTTTCGACTTGAGCAGGTGAATTCTACAGGCTCAAATAAACATAATCATCGTTTTTCATTTGGAAAAAGATAAGAGCTAAACAACATCGGATAACTGCCAAATTATATTAAAGTATTTTTGATCTAGAGCGTCTTCAACCCCAACCGGAAGGAGGGACGTGTTTAAATCGATTTAGGAAGTGGTCCTAAGTCAATCGCTATATTTAAAGTGGGTCTTAGATCTTAATACACTACCCTTGCTACGTAAGTGGTGTGGATATATTTACCAAATACCTTAAAACTAATATAATAAATACTTTCCCCAAAAGCCTGTACAAGTAGTTAAAGAACATATATAAAATCCAAGATCTTACATCACAGTAAATTTAAAAGAAAATTCCTTTTTTTAGTTAGCATTCTATCCCAAGGTAAAGTTGTATCATAGATTAGCCAATCTCCATTATAAGCGTTAAAGTGCCTTTAAAAAAGAAGTTTATTTAAAGACGAACAAATGTGATTAGATGTTCTAACATTCACTCAGCTAGAAACTGCGTATCCTAAAATTAAAACTTTCTATCAAACGGTATTAAAAAAATACATTTACCCGCCAGTTACAAAATAAACACAAAAAAATATTTTTTCCTCTTTAAGTTAAACGATCTAACGTGCTCGACAAGTTAAATACCGATTTATGTGTTAGTATGAGTGTATGTGTGTATTGATGTAGAAAAGTTTGCATTTAAACACATGCATATACGTATCCTTAATGTTATTCTTAATTAAAGTGATTTCCGGTTTCCAGTAAAATAGTACCCTAGAACTAAAAAACGATTAGAAAACTAACACTGACGTGTGTTGTTTCATCAACATGTGTATAAATGTTTGTGTTAAGAAAGGTGTGTATACACCAATGTTGCCAATTTCTTGAGAATACATTTTTGTTTCAGAGATTTTGTAAGCATCCTAGAATGAACAAGGGGAATAATATTTTCCTGTCATGTTTTCATATTTTGTTCTATTTACATTTAAATTATTTTAAATAATAGATGCGATTTAAAATATATGTAGTTTTCAGTTTTATAAATTTGGTTCTTCGAAACAATAGTTAAAAGTTAACCAAAAAGTGTCTGACTTATTAAGCATTATATCAAATATTTTAATTAATGAATTAAAAAAAAATACAAAAAATATTTACGAATATTCAGGTATTTAATTGCAAAGATTGTTATGTTTACTAATACTACAAAACTCTTGTTGGCAACACTATCTTTCCATATGTACGTGCATGTATGTGTGTCTTCCGTTTTCAGTGCTTATTTGCGCTCATACAAAAAAATCTCATAAATTATTTCCTTTTTTTCCAACGTTAGACCAGAAAAATCAAGAAAGTTAAATTTACAACTTAACAACCTTTTTTTATGAATTAAGAAAAGGGTTTATCCTTTTTGCACAGGAGCCTGATTTAAGTTTTTTAGTTTTTTGCTCTTTTCTTACGATTGAGTTTTTTATAACAGAGATGTTATTGAAATGTTTGGCTGCAAGGCCACAACTATAAATTTTCAAAAATATAAATCTTTTTACTTTCTGCTTTATTACTTTGAAGAATAATTTTTAAGTGAAAGCGGATACATATTCATGATTTGATATGGCTTTTCGTGAATCAAACAATGTTGCAATAATTAAGGCCATTTCTGGTATGGGCAGTATAGCATGTGGAAAATTTAAAATACCTTAAAGTAATGGCAATAAACGCTTTACACGTTGTTAAAATTTTTAAGGGACCTTCAAACCCTAAAAAATGGCTCTTAATAAAAAAAATGTGGCCGAAATTTTATACTAAAAGTTTATTTTTTATTTTTTAATTTTTTTTCAATTTTTTGAATTATTAAATCTTCGCCTAAAGCACACTTACTGAAAATGACAACAAAAAAAATTAGCAAATATCATTGTGTTGAGATGTTTATGTTTTAAAGTTTGGCTGGTGTTTTTTTTAGAAAATAAATCCAAAATTTCTAAAAAAAAACATTTAAAAAGTTGTTCTTATCTGTTATAAAAATCCTAAAATATAATGCAATTTAGAACTGATTTTAACTCCAAAAATAAAAAAAGTAGATCAGAAAAAGTAAGCGCTTTTAGGGAGAAGGAAAAACGGGCCGAAATGTAAAAATTAGAAATGGTCTCAAAATAATTTTAAAATATGAACTAAATGAAACATGACCCTAAAGTAAATGTTATAAGTGGAGCACGATAAAGCTATTATGGCTTATATTAAAAAATTTCGTCTCTTGAACGAAATAATTTTTTATTTAAACAGACGTCAGCTGGAGACAAACAACATAAGCTGTCGTTGATTTGAACCCGCGGTTTTTGCCGGAAAATAGACTTAAAACTGCGGTGGTTTTAAAGCACTAGGTTGCCAAAAAAAGTTTTTTTGTTTCTGTCCCTGGCCGGTGAGTACAGCAAATCATTTATTTTTCCCCGTCAAAGGCCGGTTGTCTGCAATACTCTTCACAGCAAAGCCATAGGATAATCTTCATTCCTTTAAAACATGGCAAAAACGGTTTTGTATATTAAAGCTTATTTTTAAAAAGTGTAAAAAATTTTACTTTTTAGAAACAAAAAATTGACTAATTTAATACGCTTAGGCTTGCATGTTTTTGCATGCATACTTCGGTCTTGCGTTCAAACAAATGCTGCAGCAAAGCTGGCTCGGATTCACAGGAATTATATTTCTTGCGCCATAATTTTTTACAGCATTTTTCATTGTAAGGAAAAACTCAGGAAAAACTACCGTCTGGGTTGTTTTTCATTTCCGAATTTGCGTTTATTTTTCGTTTTTGAATTGGTTAAGTTTTACGTTTAGTGATTTGGACTATTTTTTATCGAAGCCATTTTTTATAGACTAAGACAAAATTAGGAGGTATGTGATTGCAAAAAATTAAAAGAAAAACAAAAAAGGGTGCCATAAATAAATAAAACAACTAAACACCAATTTTAAATATACTAAAATATAAATAATAAAAAATGTAAATCAATTAAAAACATATAAAAGATTTCAATTAACTTTTTTCGCTATTAAAAATTTCTTTTTATGTTTTTCTTTCTACCCCTTCCTCATTCCAAGAGACTGGTGTGGGCTGGCTCTTCTATTATTTCCATAGCTGCCTGTTTTTCTTATCTCACCTAGCGAAGTCATATTTTTTTGTTATATCCTTAATATTACTCGCCTAAGCAGATCAAGGCTAACTAAACTCCAGTATACCCACCAAATCTCAGTTTGTGTGACTTGAATGTACCACTATTAAATAATGGCCTCTAGTAGCTATGTTATGTCTTACAGAATTAAGGTGTTAAAATAAAAAAGAGAGGTAAATTTAGTTTTCGAAGTGTTTGCGACTGTGGCTCTTGACATTATTACCTATATTGATCCTTGGTGGATGGTTTGGAAAGATCATGTACTTGATTAACAGCTTAGATAAGGAGTGAAATGATTAATGCCAACGACAACGAAATCGGTCCCCTTAACATAGCTGCCAGATAAGTTTGTTTTAATATCGTCAAATTTTAGAAAAAAACGTCAAAATCGTCAAAGCAACTTTCTGAAATCGTCAAAGAGCTTTCAGCCTTAAAGTTAATGCTTTTTCTTTATTATTTTTTTATATAATAATAAAAAAACTCGGGATACAAAATGCTTAAAAGTAGTTTCTTTAAAAATAGTAACAAATTTAAAAGCAAAATTTATAATTTTTAAGCAAAAAATTGTAAATCCTTTTTAATATTTTTCAGTTTTTTTCATTTAGAGCTTTTTAAGACAAATAATAATTTTTTTGTTTAAAGAATTTAAAACAAAACGGGCAACTTTTGAAAAACTTACTTAACAGATGTAATTTTTTATTTCTTATCTTTTTATGTGAAAAATTTTCTAACAATAATATGTTTTTTTTTAATATTTTAAAAGTATTTTCATTAAAGAAAAAAAAAATAAAATTTTCTTTTCTGACTCTGATTGTCTTAAAAAATCTAAAATTTTTAATACAAAAAAACGTAAAACTCATTGCAAAAATCGTCCAATCGTCAAGGCCTATTTTTACCACCAAAAATTGTCAAAATGACAACAAATCGTTGAATCTGGCAGCTATGCCCCTGAAAGCAAAAAGTTTATTTATAATACCCAAAAATCCATCTGTAAAATATCCAAGCGTTACAAGAAAAAAATAAAACCTTTTATATTCATTAGTACCTCTCATTCTTTTTTAACCAGTATTATTTACATACATATCGCACTAGTTTCTTAAAAAAAATTAACAAATTTTCATTAGAAAAAAACTCGAATGTGAGAGTTGGAAAATTTTAAGTTGACCCTCTTTGAAGGAACCAGTGCGATGTGTTTGTTTAGCATGATTATCCTTATAACAACGTGTATAAAACTAACTTAGAAATTTGTCTAATAACTTGATAAAGAGCCTTAAAATGATTTATAGGATTCGTTTTACGTTAGTTTCCCCCTTCTACATATATGGTATATGTATAAAAGAAAGTAACAAACAATAGTGTTGTGTCTCTACTTTGAGTATTGGATTATACCACACGTATTCAGGGGTAAAAGAAATCTACAGCTGAGAATCAGTTTTAGTTTTTGTTCATTAAAAGTAAAATTATAACAAAGATATAAAAAAAGATATGTATTTACTTTAACTTATAGAAAAACAGCTTTAAAAAAATATAATCATAACTCATTATTTTCACAGTCAGAATTGTCTAGATTCATGCACCTTTGATGTATTCTATTTTTCTTTTCTTTTCGTCTATTTTATTTTTATTTTTTTATTTTTTTTTTTTTGTAAATCAGTGATGCTGTTATGTTTATTTATATTACACAAGTGCACAATTCAAGTGCACATTTCTTTGCAAACAACACATTTTACACAACATTACAGCTCACTTATGTATTAGAATAAATATGTGTTTACAAGTGCATGCAAGTGCAAGACATTCAAGCACGCAAATGTGAAAATATAAAAAATTAAAAGAATGTTTCCTCTGTGTCTATGTAGAAGTCTACACAAAAAAGGAAAATCATATGAAAATAAAAAGTAAATAGCCTAAAGAAAAATATATAAATATATAGAAAGAAAAATTTAAATCATAAAGTATCTTAAGTTTTCTTTAACAGGGTTAAAGGGAGAAAAAATGGTTGACTTAAGAAATCTGATAAGTTTAATTTAGACTTTGCAAATATTTGTCGAAGAAAACATGTCACTTTTATAACAAAACCACGTTAAAATAGAATAGATTTATCGGCATACTGTATAAATTAAGTTCTTAAATACCTGGAAACTATTTAAAATTATCAGGGTGCCTAGTGGCAAATTCATATTTGTAAATAAAATTATTTCAAAAAGTAATAAATTGTGCGGAGGTAGGATGGCACCATTGGAATTGCCGCAGTGGTTAACTGAGCTCGCGCGTTCGCTGTGGAGACATTTTTCAAGAGTAATTTATCTTTTGTAATTGCTTGTCGACAATTTTGTTAAAAGTTGGGAAATAGGCGAATACGTGATGGACCGAGTATAAATTTATTTCGTTCGTGGATGTGGAGATTCCGCTCAACTGCTTCGGCTATGAATATCCCACGGCTAGGGCCCAGTCGATCTTCAAGGACTTCCGAAAACATTGAGCTGGTTAAAAGCAGTTTACGTGAAAATCCGCAGCTTTCAATACGGAAGAAAACAGCCTCACTGGGACTTTTAAGAGCGATTATTTAAGAAATTTTGAAAAAGGATTTGAATCTTTATTCTTTTAAAATTTAAATCGTTCAAGAATTGATAGAAAGTGACTTTGGTTTACGCAAAAACTTTTGTGAAACGATTGTGGAGCGATCTTGCACTGTAAATCTTATTTTTTGAGCGACGAGATTCGATTTGACTCAAACGGACACACCGGCAGGCAAAACTGTTGCTACTGGTCTCCAAGAGCCTGCACCCATCGATTAAAACATCAGAAACCATTTCACTGTCCCAGGGTAACTGTTTGGTGTGCCATATTAGCGCATGGGTTAATTGGACAATTTTTTTTTAAATTCCTGAGGCTAGGCGAGAAATGTCAATAGTGAAAATTATCGACGCATGGTTACGGAATTATTTTTGGCAAACCTGCGAGCTTATCCATCGTACCATTCACACACGTGATTTCAACAGAACGGGGTGACTGTACGCACAGCCAAAGTTTCGATGAATTTGTGTTTGGAAAATTTCCGCCAATTCCTGATCGGTTTAGGGACATCCCACGGCCACCGGAGTCACCCGATCTAACTCCAATGGATTTTTTTTGGGGGATACTTTAAGAAGAGGGATCATAATGATAATATTTGTCGAGAAATCAGCTCAATTGAACTAAGTTTACTGCAGCGTGTGGCACAGATAACAAGGCTCCCTTTTGTACTGTGTTGAACTCGACGAAAGAGACCCGGATGACATGCTCTTTGAAAAGAAAATTCGCATTTCCATTCTATAGTTCAATGCTCTTAGTAAAACTTTGTGTCAAAAATAACGCTTTTTTTAAATTTAATTAATTTACCGTCAGACACCCTGTATTAAAAGGTTTGAGCCAAAAGCAAAAAAAAAATCTGAGAAAAATGGTCACACCGATCACAATAGGATTGTTCACCTAAAGTTAAAGTTTTATAACATTATTTCTGTAGTTTTAACCAAAATGTTTGGTATTATAACCAAATAATCTGATTGGTGACAATTTTGATTTTGGACAACTAAACCCATTTTTTTATTGCAGACTATTCAAAATATGTGTTATATTAATTTATGTTAAATGCCAAAAGGGCAGTCTTAATCTTTGAACCCATAGATTGATTTAACAAATATCATTGTGATATGGTTTAACTATTTTCTAACCAGAAGTTTTCCGCTGGACTTTTTTTGGAGATTCTAACTTAGAAACTTTTGATTTTAAGACTAAATTATTATTAAAATTAAAAATTGGTTGCATCTTGTACGATAACATTTATAGGATATTTTTTCTCGTCATCAAGGGTAAAAATTTCAGATTTTTATATGATTCAATATTAAACCATCTATTTAGAATTATAAACTGATAGCCAGAATCTTTTTTGGGTGAATTACTTTTTTCCAATAAAGGTGGGATCATAAGTCGGCAATTTAGAAGTTCTATTTTCTATTAGAAAAACTTTTGTATATAAAATTTCTATTTAATGAAATCAGGTGTTCGCAGCTTACGCGGCTTTTGCTAACTGTAGACCAATTAAAATGGAATTCAGCTAACAATTTGGGGCATAGCTTGTGACTGAAAAAGAACATGAAGGGAAAGGAAAAAATGGAGTCTACCTAAAACTCTTGAGTGATATTTACTAGTTTGGTAGACTTTCCGTTTTAAGCAGTCGATATGCACTAAAACTTTTTTAACACTTTATTTAAAATTCAGCTTGTTATTACTAGCAAAAAAAAAAAAACATTACAAGGAAAACTATAATGCAACTTTAAAGTATTTTTTCTTAATAATTTTTTTGTTTAAAGAAAAACTTTATAAACTGTATTTAAAACAAAACATCATTTTTTTTTATCAAGGTAGTAGAAGATATTGTTGTATTTTATTATTTTTGAGTTTGTTGCTCAAGTTTTCTAATTGTTTTGTTTTATTTTTGTTAAGAAATCTAAGAAAATAAAATTCTTTGAAAAAACAACAGGAAATTGGGGGTGCTTTACAGCCGGAAACAAGCCGGCGGTCTGACTGTCTTTTTAATGTCTGCTGAAGTAAAAGCACAACAACTTAAAAAGTTAAGCAAAAATATAAAGAAGAAAAAAACAGCAAAATACAAAGTTATAAATAAAGCAAAATAACCACCAGCCCAAGAGAAGTTTAAAGAAGGGTAGTTTTTAGTTTTTTTTTTTTATTTTGAAGAAAATTCTGTTAATTTGTGTAGTTGTTTAAGTTAAAAGTAATAAAATAAATTTAAATGCGTTTTGAGTTTTAAACGAAACACCAAAATAACTTTTTGCTGGTTTGCAAAAATAGACACCAAAACAAAATATTTCTTACTGTGGCTTTTATTGCCAAAATTTTGCACGTTTATAGAAACTGTTTTTTTTTTGTCCTAATTATACTTTTCTTTTTTATTTTTAAAATTCCTGCTTCAGGATTTTGTTTTTAAATAAATAAATCCTATTTTATTCTTTAATACAGGGTGTCTGGGGGCAGCGTAATATTTTCAAACTTAAATAATAAACGTAGTAATTGAAAAAAGGTTTGGTTAAGAGCATTGAACGATAGAATGAAAATGCGGATTATACTTTTTAGAGATGATGTCAGTCAGATATCTGCCGTTAAGTTGAACACACTGTTCCAAACGGAGCCTTGTGTTCTGCGCCACTCGTTGCAGCAGACTTGGTTTATTGAGCCGATTTCTCGACGAATATTTTTCTTTAAGGCCCTAAGAGATTGATGGTTGTCATTATAAACCCTCCTTTTGAGATAGCCCTATAAAAAATCCATTGGAGTTAAATTCGGCGAACTTGGTAGCCATGGGGTTTCCCATAAACTTCTGATCAGTTTTTGGGGGAAATTTTTCAATAGCAAATTATTCGAAGCCCTGGCTGTGTTAAAAGTCTCCCCCTCCTGTTGAAACCATGCATTTAAAGAGTACGATGGATGAGCTCACAGGTTTGGCAAAAAGAAATAAATTATATAAATAATCATGCGCCGATAAGTTTAATCGCTGACATTCGTCCGCTGACCTCGAGAATTTTCGAACAAAAAGTCGTCCAGTTTTCTCAGGCGTGGAAAAGGCACACCAAACAGTTACCCTGAGGCAATGCAATGACCTTTGATGTTTTAATCAAATGCTGCGGGTTTTTTGTGACCAGAAACGGCAGGTTTGCTTGTTGATGTGGCTGTTTAAAAGGAAGTAAGCCTTGTTGCGCAAAAAAAAAATTGAATTTATAGTGCGCAGATACGCTAACATCGTCTCACAAAAATTTTTCCGTAAATAAAAGGCACTTTCTTTCAGTCCTTAAACGACTTAAATTTTAAAATGATAAAACGTCAGATCCTTCTTTAAAATTTCATGAATAATCGCTTTTGGAAATCCCTGTGAGGCTGCTCTTTTTCGTATTTAACGTAAACTGCTTTAAACCAGTTCAATGTTTTTGGGAGTCCTTAAAGATTGACTGGGCCCTATCCGTGGGACAATCATAGCTAAAGCAGTTGCGCGGAGTCTCTGCACCTACA
Organism: Melanophora roralis; assembly: GCA_963583895.1. Taxonomy (NCBI): domain Eukaryota; kingdom Metazoa; phylum Arthropoda; class Insecta; order Diptera; family Rhinophoridae; genus Melanophora; species Melanophora roralis. The sequence goes on along the minus strand of OY757187.1, from coordinate 25,255,601 downwards.
AGCAAATCAAATTAATATTTGGTTCATCACGTATTCGCCGAATACCGAACTTTAAATAAAATTGTCAACGAGCAATTACAAAAAAATCATTACCCTTTATATGTGTATGCCTCCACAGCAAACGCGCGATGCTCACTCGACCACAATCGATAATCCCAACGGTGCCACTTTCCCTCCGTACCCTTTATAACGTTTTGAAATGTTCGTATTTAAAAATAATAATGTGCCACCAGACACCCTGTATTTTCTAGATTTAACTGCCATAATTTTTTGTTTTTTTTTTTTTTGATTTTCCATTCCATTTCCATATAACATATACTTTTGTTTTCTACTTAATACAAAAACAAAGATGAAGTGTTGCCTAATTAGTCTCATAAGAGTTTTATATTTATTCATGCTTGTTTTGGCATTCAGTTGATGTTGGACACTCGTATAAATGTTTTGTTTTTCCCTGCAAACTAGATGGTCAGTTTTTGGGTTGATGTTTTGGCTTCAGTTCAAAAAAGCTTTTAAAAGTTGTTATGAAAATTATTTTACTAAATGTCAGTTGAAAAATATTTTGCTAATTATCTCGATTTTAGATATTGTTAAAAATAAATTATATAATTTAGTAATTAAAAAGAAACTTAGAAATTTTTACATAAAAAAAATAAAATGTTTATCGCTTAGATACTAAAACTATTACCAAAATTTGGCAAAACATTAACTAGTATGAGTCACACTGTAAAAAAGTTGTGTTTCTGTTCATACTTATGTAGGACTATGGGTACCGTAATATTAGCAGCTTAGCTTGAAAGAGATTCGAGTATATTTTATAATTAAAATTCATATATTATTAATCTGATTTGCCAGTACAACTTTTTGCTTGTAGCTTGTCCTCAGTATTTAAAAAAGTGTTCTTTCTGTGATTTTTATAAAATATATGGAATACTCAACATGAACTTTAAAAATTATAGGGTCGCTTTACGTTTTAAAATGTTTTTGAACAGGGCAATTTAAAATCCCTTGATTTTATGCAGTTTTGCGTAAAACGGTTCCCAACAGAAAACAAATATATATTTAATTATAAATATAATGCACTTAAAAAATATCTTAAAGAGAAAAGATTTTAAATGTAACTCAAAGTACAATTCGTTTTTTGTTCTAAACAATTTGAAAACAGAGCCACATTTTTAATTAATTTTTCAACATTCTATGCTCAGTGGCATAAATATTACTTTTATATGTTGATTGAAGCCCATAAGCCAAGTATTTGAAAGAGATAGATACAATTTTTTTAACAAAACCTGATTACAGCAATGCCAACTCTTGCGTTATCAAAAACACTGTAAGCACATAGAAATAGGGTAAAAAGGAAAAAAAAATTGCGGGTAAAAAAGCGCAAAACTTAATATTCCTTCTCTGCAAAAATATTTGACCATCTTCTCTATTTCATTTCCCTGTAAAACATGTCAATGTAAATTAAGAACCTGAAGGCAAGCAACAGGTGTTCGTGTTTTAGTGATCTCGTATTAAGTTGTCGTAATTGTACGGATAATTTTTATGGTGTACCACAGAGAAGTCTTAAAACTGCTACACAGAAAGAAAACTCGCTTTCTGAAACCAAGAATTTTATTCTTGAATTTATCCAAAATCTTTCTTGAAATTTTTAAGTACGATTCTTACTTACATTTTCTTAAATCAAGCCTATTCGGATTGCTTCAACAAATAGAGCACAAAAAAGCTTGTTGTTTTTATATATTATTTTACATTTGAAAACAAAGTGTGTCGGTGGCCTAGAGGTAACGCGCTTGTACTGCAGTGCAAAAATCCCTGGTTCAAATCGAAGCTTCGGTAAGTTCAAAAAATGAAATTTTTAAATTATAAATTTAAAGTATCTATAAAATAAAAATAAATTATAAAATTCTTCTTCTTTAATAAAGCTCCATAAGTCAAAAAAATGACATTTCATTTTCGAAATAATCCCGTTTACGGCTTAAATCAATCGTTTTTGGCTTAATTGTGGCTAAAAGTAAGAAATTCGTACTTGAAAAAGTTTACTTGGAGTAAAAAATTTCGTACTTGATTTAAGAAAAACCGTACTTTTGACACCGCTATGGCTTGATTTAAGTAAAGTTTTCTTAGATAATTTTTTGTGTGTATGTAATAAAAAATGGGGCTATATGGTCTGTCCCTAGGACATCATAATGTTAAATGCATCATGGTTTTTTCGTACAATTGGGTTAGTTTTGTGTAGTCCTTCCTCTTCCTAAACTGGCCAATACACGCGTCTGTGGACTATTCAGGTTATCTGCAGGGTAGTTATTAATATTAAATGACGAAAAATGCCGAATGCTTGTTTTTTTATTAGTAAGACCGACTAACTGACTGAAGAATACTATTACACCGTGCAACGTCCAAGCTGGGAATTTCGGCAAAATTTATTAAATTAAAAATACAGGTTGGATTCTACTATTTAAATGTAACAAAAACCTATACTCAGTTTGGTTATGTTGGTGACCATTTTCATTTTATAGGTTTTAAAATATTCGCAAAAATTAATGGAGCAATTAAAAAGTGTTGTCATCATTTTGTGTTCAAAATACTTTTAACAAATAAAGGATATCTGGTGGCAAATAAATATTTTTAAATACAATTACTTTTAGAAGTAATAAACGGTGCGGAAGAAAGGTGGCACCGTTTTAATAATCGATTGTGCAGATTTATCAGTCACAATGTTGCAGTTATTAAGTGAACATCCCGCGTTCGGAGTGAAGACATTTTTTATGAATAATGATTCTTTCGTAATTGTTCGTCGACAATTTTGTTCAAAGTTAACAATTCGGCGAATACGTGATGGACCGAGTGTAAATTTTATTGGTTCGTGGGTGCAGAGATTTCTCGCAACGGCTTTAACTATGAATGTCCAGCAATCAGGACCCAGTCCATCTTCAAGACTCCCAAAAACATTGAACTGGTTAAAACAGTTTACGTGAAAATCCGCGAGTTTCAAGAGCAGCTTGGGACTTCCAAGAGCGATTATTCATGAAATTAAAAAAAATTTAAATTCTATCCTTTAAAAATTCAAATCCCTTAAGAACTGAAAGAAGAAGACTTTGATTTATGAACAAATTTTATAATATGATGTGGAAGCATTTTCAAGTTTTCGGAGCGCCGGGGCTTATATTCACTTAAACGGCCACGCCAAAAAGCAACACTGCTGTTACAGGTCTCCAAAAACCCGCAATTCTCAATTGAAACTTCAAAAACCATTGCATTACCCCATGATAACTGTTTGGTGTGCCTTATTCACGCATGAAATATTTTGACCATTTTTTTAAGGCCTGGCGACGAATGCCAACGGTGAAAATTATCAGCGCATGATAACAAAATTCTTTTTACCAAACCTATAAACTCATCTGTCGTACTCTTAACGTATGCGGTTTTAACAGGATGGGGACACTGCACACACAGCCAAAGCTTCTGCAAATTCGTTTTGAGAAAATTTTTTTCCAAAAACTGACTAGCCGTTTTGTCGCTTTGTGTTTGCCAGCAGACAGGGTGTATATTTTTTCTATTCTTCTATAAACGAAGCTTTCACACATGCGCGGTGGTATGAAAAAAATTAATATGAACATAAACTTACACATTTGTTTTCATTTAAAAAAAATATAAGTTAAATTTATCCAAAAGATACAAAAAAAATTTATTTGAGAATAACAAATTTTACTTTGAATAAAAAAATAACATTTGTCTTATTTTCGTGCACGTAATCATAATCTAACTTTGACTTTGAAATATAAGTATATTTTTCTTAAAGAAATATATTAAATAAAAAAGCCGCACCTACTTCCTTAATAAACAAAAACTTAATTTTTCTAAACTAAATTTTTATTTTTGTACAACTGCACTTTAAGGCGAAAGGATTTATGTTTACAGTCAGACAAATCGCGACATTCGATTGTCTAGAGGAAAAAATATTTTTTGACGAAAACAATTCTTGGTCGTTTGCTTTTCAAAATAGAACAATGAAATTAGGAAAATAGCTACAAGACAATAAATAAAAAAGAAATCTAATATTTTTTGTGAGATTTTAAGTGTTTTTGCAATTGCTGGTCAATGTCTCTTTTTCATATAAATATGTATGCATACATCCATTTGATATATTTGCTGTATACGAGGATAAGATGGAAATTTGACTGGTTTTCTTACTAATTTATTTTCTAAAAACATCTAAATAAAATTAAAAACCGGTTATCTCTTTTTGTTTTTATTTAACCCAAAAAATCCTTAAAAAAGTTAAGTTGGATTGAACTCGGGTAGCCGTTTTATTACCCAACAAAAGCTTATTTAATTAATGTGTACGTAGATATTTCTGCCCAGTGCCTTTCATATCATAACATCTTATTTAAAATATAATGGGTGAGGCAAGACTTTACCTAAAAAAATAAAACTACAAAATTTTAATAAATGGAAAAGTGAGACAAATGCTGCAACTAAAGTTTTTTAAACAAAAATTTTGTAAATTTTTGTTTTGATTTAAAAATTTATACTTTTATAATTTTAAATTTTACCTTTTTCACTTAATAGCACGATAAGCTTTTATAACGTTTATAGTATATGTATGTGTTCACATGTATGTTTGTATACACATGTGTTTGTTTGTTTGCTTATTTTTTGTTAGCTGTGATTGATTGCAGCTTAAATGTTTACAAGTGATATATTATAGTCTGACAGCATAAAAATAAATCACAGATTAGCTCTTTGAGTCGCTGTTTTTTTCCAAGGACTAAAAAAACCATTAAAAATTTTATAAAAAATATTGCTTTAAAAAATTAAAACGGCATTCAAATAAATACTTTTTGTTTACGATATTGCTAGTTTTATACAAGAAATATGTAGTTTTATTATTGTTTTGTTTGCGAAAGTTATAAACTTTTTGGGTTATTGAACATCTGCATTTCTCAGTAAAAATGTTTTTATAAATCTTTAAGTTCCCGCTTATTGTCCGCTGGAGTCTAACGTGTTAAGCATTGGTACCGATGATCCTGCCTTATAAGTCCTAGGGGTCCCATTTTATATGACTCCGTGTCTGAAATTAGACTTAACGTTATTTCAACTGGGTAACTAATCTATTGTCAAACTGATAACAATTATATCCCAGACACTATAGATTTTGGCTGGATATACACTCGCCTGAAATTTTTTTAAATTACGACCAGCCATGAAAGACTTAAATCCCGAGAAAATTCTTAGCAAAAAATTGTGAAGAAAAATTCTCGCAAGTCGTTTAAAGAGCGATTTAACTTAAAATATAAGTTTATTCTGATATGAGTGAATTACCTACTGTAGTTGCCAGACGTCCTTTTTAAATACTGTTCCAATTACTAGATGTCTTAGGGGCAAGGTGAGCTTACATAAGCTGGCCACCTAGGATATTAGACTGCAACATTTCAGACATCATCCCAAGAAATAAAAAAAGGTTTATCGAAAACTTTTTTAGGCAGCTAAGTAGGTTTTCGCCCTGAAGTGTAAAGTTGCCTTATTTGTACTTGGGCTGGCACTAAAAAAGTGAAATATTTTGAAAAGTCGGTTTTAGTCTTTAAAGAAATCTATTTTTCAGAACAAAAACTTGTACTGGTTTTCGGGGGTTTTTAAAAAAGAAAAGATTTTTCCATTTCAAAAATAACAGTAAAGAACATAAGATTTCTTGTGTGACAGCAAAAACATTTTGTTTAGCCGTAGCTTTTTTAAACTCTTACAATTTTGTCAGTTTTTTTTAAATTAAAGTCTATATAAACAATGCTGCATCAATAAAGTTTTATGGTTCTGAAATTTATTTTTTTCTTCCTTGGCCGCCCTTACTACAACTGTGCGCCCCTTGGTTTATTTAAAAAATAAAATTTACAAAAATCTTTAAATTTTACTAGTTAAATGCGAAATATTAAACTTTGTGAACCCATTCCCAAATAAAAGGGAAACATATCCAAAAACGCTCGCTCGAAACATTTGAAAACATGGCGATAACATTTCGTTTAAAAAGGAGTGATCTCGATTAAACTAAAGAATTATTGAAATTTTAAAATTTTGTCTGACACTGACATTTAGCTTCAAAACTTTAATATTTATTGAAAATTCACATAGATAAGGATCCGCTAATAAAAAAGTATGCTAAAAAATATTGAGTGTGAGAATTTAAATTCTATTTAGGTAATAGCTGGGCCTATATTTATTAATTTCTTATGCTTTATATTGTATTAATTGTTGTGGTTCCATAAAAAATTACTTCATAATAAAATAAATGTAAAACAATAAGAGCGATATATATTTGTCTGTACCGCATTTCATATACACTTAGAAATTTAAGGGCTTTTTACATTAATTTTTTCGATTTTTTTTGGCCACCCCTTTAGGGGCCCCCTGGATGCGGTAGGGAGGAATTTACTACAATTTTCACAACTTTTGATGGGGGCGATTGAGACAGATGGTAAAAACGTCCTGGGCATGTATTTGAGAGAGAAAATTAATTGGGGTCTGTGATACATTCTATTCCTTTTAGGGCGTTTCCGAGAAAATTGTAGGGCTTTTTGCCCTAATTTTTTCTAATTTTACATAGCAACCCTGCTAAAGGCTCGAGATAGGGGGTTAGTAAATATGTTCCACAAAAATGTTTGGAGGAAAACTAATTGCTGTCGGTCTTAGAATTGACCTTTGCAGAAGCACCCTGGAAGCTGTGGGAGCGTTTTAAAAAAAAAATTTTAATAATTATACTTTGTACGGTAACCCTGTTAGTGGGAAGAAATATAGTGTTAGTATGTTCCACAAAAATGTTGGTGAAAAAAAATTAACTGAAGACGGTCTTACATTGCACTCGTGAAGGGAAGTCTCGGAGGCAGTTGTAGAGGTTTTTTCGTAAAATTTTAGATAAATGAACAGAGGGAGTCTTGATTTTTGATCTATACCTCGGTGAAGTGTTACGCGATTTTTGCTGGTTTCACCAAGAATTTTTTCGCATATAATTTTGATAGTTTGATACTACCCAAGGGTCTATGCAACATCAGGGGGATATACGGGCAAATGGACAGACGGACATAAGAACCAAGAAAATATATAGTATATGGATGGAGTTGCAGATGGATATTAAAAAAATTACAAACTATCACTATCTGTCAAACTATCTATCACTTATATGAAGGGTATAAAACTACTTTAAAATTTAATAATTTATATTTTTGTGTAATGGATATGAAGTTCTAATTTTTTTATAACTACTTTCTAAAAGTATAAAGAGTTAAATAAATTATATATATAGGATGCGTGTGTGTAAGCGCACAAAAACAAGTATGGATTTGCACATCTCATAAAAAAACCCCAACATTCCAAATTTAAGATAAATAAAAAAAACATGAACTTTTAGTTGAAACACTTAACACAAATAGGTGTTAAGTATTTCTAACAATTTTCCGCAACGCTGACTACTTACAACAACTTACAGGATTGTAATGCAACTTTTGTGAAAATGGTTGACAAACACACCCGAGTATGAAATTCCCTCTAAACAATATTGAATGCTTCCACTGCTCGCGTATTATAAGAATGGCACACGAAACGCCAACCATGAAATACATATTAACATTGTAATTGATGACGATTCAACCGAAACTTTTAGAAAACACAGATGCACACATACGAACCTAAATATATATAAATGCATAAGTGTTGCGAGATATTCGCTTGAACGTAAAACGTATATGTGACATTAAACCACACTAAACATACATATAAATATCACCATATATGAATTAGTATTATCCTGGCACTATGATATCTGCTTACCAACAAACTTACATATGACGTTCATATTCTGTTTACCTCCGTTTCTTACCTCGCTGTAAACATACATATTTATTTATATGTACATACATTGGTTTATATCACATAGATTTTTGGCAACAAAATTAACAAACTTTAACGTTTTCTATAGTTTTCTTCCGTTAAAGGCATCCTGCATAAGACACTCAAGCGACATTTATTTATTGCCTGGATTTGTAAACGTTGGAATCTTAAATACCTTTACACACAACACACAAACATCAACATAAACAATATAGCAAATGACAGCATGTGAGAAGACATTTATAGAAAATGTTTTCTTGAGTCTTTTTAATTCTTTATAAGTAAAATTGTGTTTGTTCGCTTCTGCTTTTCTATAAAAAGTCGATGGCGTACGAAACAGTGGTTTTAATTGCAAAATTCAGTAAATAAAAGAGTATTAAAATATTATATTAACAAGTTTAAAAATTTTTTTATGGATTATTACGCACTTCACATAAGTGAAAGTTAGTCATTCAATTCGTATATATTATCTTAGTCCTTATAGATAGTGCAGTCAACTTAGCGATGTCCGTCTGTAATTCTATCCATTTGCCCATCTGTCCGTCTGTCTGCGTTATGGTTGAAATCAACTTTTTTAAGCCCTCCGATGTCGCATAGGCCTGTAGATGGTAAAAACTATCAGAAATATCCGCAAAAAAATCCCTATTGAAATGCAAATAAATCTACCGCTAACTGATCGAGATATAAGCCAGCAACCAAGACTATCTCTATATATTTCTCCAAAAATTTGTACCGCCCCGCAGTTGCCCTTACACGGATGCAATATTAGCCCAACTCCCATTACCTATTTTTTACAATCATATTTGTGGAACATACTTACACCCAATGTCCACTCCCCAACTAGGTTACCTGCAAAGTTCGCTCCTACAGCTTCCAAGGTGCTCCTTTAAAGGTCAGATGTAAGACCAATCCCAATTACTTTTGCCCCCTTACCATTGTTTAGGAACATGCTTAACCCTATCTCTAGCCGCTAAAAGGGTTGCCATTGAAAATATGAAAAAATTAGAGTAAAAACCCCTAATAATTTTCTGGAGTCACCCTTAGAGGGATAAGATGTATAGCAGATCCACATTAGTTTTCCCCTACAAACATATTTCTAGAGCATACTTACCCTCGATCACCATCGCCTAAAAGTGCTCCCATACAAAAATTAAGAAATTGTAATTAATCCCGTCTTACAGCTTCCAGGGTGCCGATGGATCGGTCAAATGTAGGACTGACCCAAACTCACTTTTTCTTGCAAACATTTTCCTAGAATATTTTTACCACTTATCTTAACTTGTTTACGGGGTTGCCATACAAAATTTTAAAAAATTTTGGAAAAAGGGTATATTAGATTTAACAAAGCCGAATATGCCGCACTTACTTTTTTTAAATTAGCAGTTTTGTGTACGCAAATGCACATATACATATATGCTATCATCGTTCTTATAAAAACCTACTTATAAAATATTTATTAAAATTACCATAAAAAAACTGATGATGGACACCCCCCCCATACATATTTCAATTAATTAAAAAAAGTGTAAAGTATATTGCAATTTTTTAAACAAGATAATGAATGACGTTTCGTGATCGGGTTAGATGCGATTTTTACAGGACTTCAAGGTATGCCATATGGGGACAGCGAATATCAATCCTTTTTAGAAAAATCTTTCTTTTTATCGATTTAGTTGGACGTGAGATGAAAAAGGTCTAGTATTCAGGGGTTTTGGTTAAATGAATAAAATGAATCAATAAATGCTAATTAGTGTCGACTGCAAGTTTCAATAATTGCCTTATTTTATATAATGAGGCTTAAGATTTCAAGTGTCTGGGCATAAGTAATGCGTTTATCCATTCTATATATATGCAAAGTTGGTTACATTTGCTACACTTTTTGATTGGATTTTGTTCTAAGAAAAATTGGTAAAACTAAGGCAATCGCAATATTTTGCCCTTATCTAGGTCTGTAGTAAACCGATCTTGCTCATTTGAAATGGCAATCCGTTCAGCGATATTTTTAATAGATTAACACCAATACCATGTCCCTAGTGCTTAAATTTATTTCGGAAACTGGATTTTTAACAGACACACAGCCTGACATGGGGTCGCAAACGGATTAGAAAGAATCATTAACAGAATGACAGAATGGTATATATCTTTATCACTATGTGAAGGGTACCCATATGAATGATTTTAGGGTAACTAGCTCTATGTAGATGGCGCTGTGCCTAACAAATAACAGGTTAATCAGGATCACAACCACAATTAAGAAAGCACTGGGCATTTAATAGTTATTGTGGGGTGCGGCGTAAGATAAGTAAAAATAAAAAGGTTTTTATCATATTATTTGCCAACATCCGAGAATATAGAGTCATAGAGGAAAGTGGTTTAGTAAAAAATTACACCAAACGACTATCACTTTCTTCCTCTAAGACTGATAACTTATGTTATCTTTTATTTGGTATCTTATTTCCCTTAAGGCCTCAGTCTTCACCATTTCACCTTTGGTGAACTTAAACCCAATTTCTTCAATAAAGAATACATAAGCGTCAAGATGAATGGCTGGGCTTGCAATTCCGCCCCTAATTCGACCGATAAGGTTTTGCACACACTTGTTAAGGAGGCAATTTATTACTCCACTTAGATTTTTTAAAGGCCAAAAAAATTTTGCCTAAACATCAAAACTTAAAACATAAATTTAATTTGTAAACTTGCAAATTGGTATGAATAAACTTCATAGCATACATAAATGCAAGCACATAAAAGCACATAAAATCCCCTCTGCGTTTTATGAACACAAATACAAATAAATGGTTATGTGCTTAAACAAAAAAAAAAAATATTGTACATAACATACCACAATGCTGCTGTGTGACTCATCACTAAATGTCATCAAGAAAAAAAATAATTTTGCAAATTTTATCAACATTTTGGTGGAAAAACGTCAGTAAAAACAATACAAACAATGCCGGTAACAAAACACATAAAAAAAGGAGAAGAAACAGCAATAACAATTTAAGGGAAATTTTCTTTGGGGAAAAATATGTATGACACGTTTGTGTGTGCAGTGGCACTGCTGTAGAAAAACCTTTGTGCACTTTGGAAAATTAAGGTGCAAAATTTTTTCTAAAAAAAAAAGTTCCTTTCTTCAATCTAACATATGGCAGAAAACAAATGCCTGAGAAAAGCAACATTCACACATACGATCTGCGAATAGAATAAATAAATGAAGAAAACAAAAACAAATATGGAATTAAGGATTGGGATAAATAAAATGATACTTGAGTTACAAAATTAATATGCTTTGAAAGTAAAACTAATTAAAATTATAATATTTAAATACTAAACTTGCTGCTAGACCAGCTTTCGTCTAAAGTTTTGCTAAAATATAATAAGAACTATTTTTTTAATTTTTTTTTTTTTCTTTGCAAAATGTGATATAAGTATGACAGGACTATGTGACTAAATAACGATCTTTTTCCGTAATGAATAGTGCTCTTCTTGAAAGATGTGTATCACGTTAAACAGGTTTGCTGATTACTTCGGAGCACATTCCATTTAAGTTTCAATAGTAAAAATAAATACCCCTGACGATTCTCAAGGGAATCGAGACGGTTAGATACCGCGTACAGGAACAAGTGAAGGTACTTAACCGGGACTAAACAAGACTTCGTAGCTTCTGTTCATTCATAAAAAACTGTATTCTATCTTCGGTCGGACATGGGTAATATAATAATTGAGATGAAGAAATGATGCTTTCTTTGGCACAAAAAAACGTGCTCCGTCTAGCGGACATCGCACTGGGTTTTTATGCCCAGAACTTTAAGAGGTTCTGTCTCTCCAATATTTATACCATCCATTAATACAGACGATGCAGTGTGGTCTAACGTGCGCTTCTGTATCAAAAGAAAACATTGGGTTACAGGCTTTAAAGTCACTCTACGTGCACAAGTAAGGAGGTCGTTAATACCCTGCCTCATCTCCAAAGAGCTAGGCCTGTAACCAAATCATTATGAATGGCATAGGCTGCTGTCATCTGCAGGGAAATATATAGGATTCAAAGACTTCTGCCCCAACAGGGTAATAAAAAAGATAAGGAATAAAGAATAAGCGAGGGTGGAGCCTTGCAGTACCCCTGAGCTCATTGGAAGGGATTGCATTTATTACAACACGAATAGAGTGATGTAAAAATAAAGTTATATTCAAGTTAGTTATAGTTAAAGGCGCTAACTTGAGGAGGACATTTGTATGTGAGGCTATGCCAAAAAATATATAGATCATTGCTACAAGCAATAGGAGTAGGAAACTTATATGTTCCGAATTTCATCATAATATCTTCAAATATGCGACCGGGACTTAGATTACAAAAATACATGGACATTCAGCCGAATGGATGGACATGCTTAAATCGACTCAGAAAGTAATTCTAAGTAGGTCGGTATACTTAAAAGTGGGTGTGGGTATAAAAATTCAAAACCACCAATTCAAAACCACACGTGGCTTATAAAAATATTTGGCTTAACAACATGAAGATGATGTCATTCACATCACTGTCTAAAGCTTCTCTGTGCCAGTGTTTTTTTTTAAAAAACTTCAAAAATAATTTTTACTCCGTGTAAAACTTTTAAATATTTTTTTTATCAACAACTTAACTTTCAAAAGATCTTAGAGTCAATTTTGACCCATTTTATGAAAAAAAATTTGTTTTTTTTGAAGTTTGCAACTTTTGCTTAAAAATAATTTACTCGCTCGTAGGGACTCGACCCTGGATTTGACATGTAAAAAGGAAGATGTGTGACCACCAGTAGGTCACTATTATGGGAATATAGGGACATGGGTGCTTAAAACTATGTCTATTCAGTGAGGAAACATGAGCAATTGCTGGGTGGCTAGGACTATGTTTCTGGGCTCAGCAGGCACAAAATTGCTCATGGACTTGAGGAGAATAGGCCTTAACACCATAATTGGGGTCATAACTTGACGAATGGGATCGCGTCACTATACAATATTGTAGGATGTGTGAGGATTCAAAGGAATAAGAGACGATCTTGTTCTCTTCCACAGCCCAAGATTTTAAGACCATAGGGTAAGATAGTTCTATAAAAGATTCCACGAATATATTAGAGATATCCTGTAGTGTAAAGTGGAAAACACTACTAAGTTCACCATGAAAATCAGGTGTCTAGAAGAGAGGCGATTGAGAACGACTTTTCACAGTGGTTCTTATTTTTTGTTTTCTTTGTCAGACTTTTTCCTCCTTTTTGCCTTACTAATCCTTTTCCTCTGTAGTTGATGTTTAATTTTTCGCTCCTCTAAATTTTCCTAGAAGAGAGGAAAAATGGACCCAGGAGGTCTTTGCGCATTGATGTTTGAGACTTTTTGTCCCTTTTCAATTCTTCTTCTTCACAATCTAACCTAACATATGACTGGAATATACAACCATATACAGGCATAGAAAAAGGAATAAAAAAAACAAAGTTTCGCGTATAGTTCCCGATTTGACAGTTGGTGTGAAAGGTTTTAATATGACTGCAGACCTTTAGTAAAAAATATAAAAAAAAATTAGTCAAAATAACACAAGAGGTATTGCTAGGTAAAGGTAGATCTGCATTTTTATCACTTTTTTGTTTCATTAAGGATGCTACCCTTTTTTTATAAATGTGGGAATCTTCTTAGAACTTTGCAACGTAGCCCAGAAGTAAGTGATCGTGAAGCAAAAGCCGCAGATAAAATTATTATAAATATTAACCAAGGGAAGAGGCGCTAAATAAAATTGTGTTTTTACGATAATTTGCACAAAAAACTACAGGTACAGTCAAAAATTCCACCATAAGAAATCGTTGCTAAATATGTTCCAGAACTGATAATAAAATTTTATAAGTCATTATTACTTTCAATCAAACTAATTTATAAAATTTTGCGTAAAATAAGTGAAACATATAATTAGCGGATGCAAAAGGTGCTTTATTTTGTCTTATCGTCATAAAATTTCGCAATCGTCATAAAATTTCAAACAAAAATTGTTCAAACAAATTATACTTCGTATAGTATGTCTATTAACTCCACATACACCTGCGCCGAGCGTCCAATAGTGGGGAAAGGTTCTTAAACTATTGTGAAATTTTATAACAATATGACAATTGGACAAAAAGACCACCTTGTGAATCCACTAGATATACCACATATATATTGAGAATAGCTGTAAATATAATGTAAACTTAAAAAAACCCACACAAAAAAATTAAATAATTACCTACATTTTATTTTTGGCTCAAATTTGACCTAGGAAACGTTCATGTCAATATATTTGAGGACCTTATGAAAGTTAAATTAAGTTGAGCAATTTACTGCTTCCAAAAATAACATCTAATTGGTTTTCATAACTAATCTCACTCCTTATATTTTCTATAACTCTAAATATACAAGCAAAACAATTTAAAGTAGGTGGTAACTGCCAAACGCCTCATTCACAGAATAGTATTTTCCAAGAGTATATAAACTTTTTCTTTTCACTTATGAGATAAAACCCTGCAGTTCAGAAGAATGAGCAAGATAACTACTATTGGCTAATTGACTGATTGGCAGGATGATTCATCATTAAAAAAATACCAACCTTATGATGATAGGGATTTGAAATTTGGATTTAAGATTTTTTTACCGATAAGTGAATAGCAACAAGTGAAATAGGGGAAATGCATTTTTGAGGCAACGAGTCTAAAACTTTGACAAAAATGGAAATCCGAAATCAACTAAGAGGGCAAAAAGTACTTTTAGATTGTAAATATGGAATCTGAAATATTAGAAAGCAAAAATTACTTTTTCATATGCCGTACTTCTTTTCAATTTTTTGAGCTTAGAAATGTGAAACTAAGGGAAATCGACCCAGATTTTGTAATATCTCGCACTTTTAAAAAATGTAAATCTAAATATGTGCAACTTAGGGCTACTAAATCGGATTAATATAAAATGTGAAGTTACTGTACATTTAAAACTGCTGTTCCAGCTTAAGGCCAGAAGTCTATGATTTCTGACAGAGTTTGAGACAAGTTGGGGGCTATCTTTAAAAACTTAAAACTTAATTCATGTTCATCATCTTTTAACTTCAAACTAATGGCTTGTTTTTGAAATGAAGTTTAGAGTTTAGAGTAATTTTTTAAATATTTTTTTCCCGCACATTATGTGTCTTGTCCAGCCCATAATGACCCCGATTAAGGCCAGGACTAAAATATTTACCCCGATGAAGAAAACAAAATGTAAAACAAATATTTTGGATCCTGGAGGATATTTAAATCCAAAGAAGCATGCTTTAGCATCAAGCTATCAGAAATATCCCTAAGATAATTTATATTTCAAGTCAGCAAGAAAAGTAAACTATGGATTAAAATAAACTATAATATTTTGTTTGTTTTAACGATAAAACCCATACATATATCTCAATATATTTCAGCATCTATCGTCACCCTTACAATCAAATCTAGCATAAAGACTCTAAAGACCACGCAGCTAATGTGGGAAGCTTTTACAAACTTTATAATTTGCTTAGCATTTAACAATATATCCTTAACACACATATATATAAAGGCCACTTCTATTGCAAAACTTGCAGGGTTTTACTTTTCAGCTGCTGTGCAAAATAGTAAATAAGTGTGTTTGTTTGAGTGTTTTTGGCATGCCGTTGGCAACATTGTTGTGAAAGTAATGATTCCGTTAAAGGGAAATACGTTTTACGCGGAAACTGCATTGACAGTCACAAAATTTCCGGTGATCCCGCATGATTTAAAATGTGGTAAATAAATTTGATACTCTATACTACAATCATTCCATTTCTTTAGTTAACGATTTATGTTTTCAAGTTTCTAAAATAAATTTACTAACAAATATACCAACCTAAAAGCAGATAAACTGAATACGTTTGTATTCTCTTTTTCAAAAAGTTTTGCAACTAAATTTTCTTAAGTTTTCATTTTCAACAAAAAAGAAACAAAATGGTTGGAGAAGAAAGGATAACCAAAAAACTTTTCTGCAGTTTGTTTTTATTGTAGTGGCTGTATTTCTTTGTGAGAAGTCCTAATGTTTAAGGCATTTTAACCATGGCAATCAACACTGCTGACACTTTTAAGTTTTAGTTTTAACTCTATCGTATCCATTTTTTGTTGCTCCTCTGGGTAGATGCCTGTCTTGGTGTTAGTTTCTTAATACTTGTGTTGAAATTTGGGGAAATTTAAAATAGATTTGTGGTTTTGGGTTTTCCTTTTTTATTTGTTTAATAGTTTTTAATATGCGACCATTTTAAAAGTATGTTCGTGCATAATTTTTATTCACAAGAGTTCCTGTGTGTGTGTACGTATCTTTGGCCGCATCTTTTTGCGGCACTTTGATTGATACTTTTTTAAAATTTTCCGTTGGCGTTTATTTTTTTTTTTATAAATTAATTGGTTTTTCAACATATTCCCTGAATGTGAACATTCCTTTTTTATAAGAAAACTTAACCTATTCACAATTTTTTTCAGAAATTTTTTATAATGAGTAAGGCTCAAAGATGGCTTTAAAAAATATTTTTAATACCGCACATTAATCAAGTTATTTTTTTGTTAAATAAGCATTAAATGTCATTGCGTTTGCTCGAAAAAAGGCTTAAGATAACTTAAAAGATTTTGAAAATTTTATTTGGTATCTGTTATTTGTTGTTCATATTTACAATATAAATAAAGGAAACGTTTACTAACAATTGTGTGCTTTCTGAAAATCAACATTTTTTTTTTTTTTTAATTGGACTTTGTAATTAATTTATGGAAAATTCAATAATTTGTTTGTTTCACTATTTAAGTTTTCTCATATTTCTCATTTTTAATTCGAGATCTTAAACTCGTTGTGTGCAGACGTGTTACGCGAGTGTAACGAATATTTGTAATAGGTGGCAAACAATTTTTATTATATACATACATATTGTATACATATGTGAAAAAAAAAATCAAAACAAACTTAATCAAAAAAAATCAAACGGTAAATGAGTTACAGTAATCGTCGTGACAATGGGCCTAATAGCAGAAATGCTTATATTGTGTTAAGCTCTACAAGCGTGAGCAATGAAAACATTAGAGACACTGAAAATAATAAAAACTTTTTGAGTGAGAAACCAAAAATAAATACAAGCAATTTAAGTGCAAGTGCACCAAATTTAAATTAATGGTTTTGAACAAGGGACAAATTTAGCCAAATCTCTTTTCAAAAATTATAAAAAAATACCGAGGTACCATCCTTATCGCGGTCTTCCTTATTGAATTTAGAAATTGAACCTACAGTTGCTAAAGACGGTCACAGTCCATTTTCTTCACAAGCTCCAAAGGTCGAGGTAGGAATAGACCGTTATATAACAGTTCTTAAGAAGGGAAGAAGCCCCAAATCGGCAGACTTTACCAACACAGCAAAAATTTTGAAAGATTAAGAAAAGCCAACCTCATCGCAAAACCGTTTTGCCATTTTGCAGTAGGAAAATGCTGCGCCATTACCCGAAAGGAAGTAAATTAAGCCTTCCCCAATATATTTAAGAGAGAAAAACTCAAATGACCTTATAAAGTTTTTAGTTGAATTAATAGGCGAAAACAACTTTTATGTTTCCAACATAAAGCGTGGTAGCATTTATGAAACTAAAATTCAAGTGAATCACGAAAACGCTTACCGCACTACGGTTTCCGAACTTGAAAAAAATCAGAAAAGCTTCTACACCTACCAACTTAAGAACGCAAAAGGTCTCCAGATTATTATCAAAGGAATTGATTCCAATATTGACCCAGCGGAGCAAAGGTTTTAAAGCCAAGTTTGTATCAAACATTAGAAACAGGGAAAGGTATCCTCAACTATTATTCCGTGTGGAGCTTGAGCCTGGTGATGTAAATTTAAAAAAAATGAGAATCACCCTATTTATGATCTAGAATAGAAATGTATAACGATTGTTTTCTTATTTATAGAAAAAGGTAGTTGTAAAATAACATTACCACAAATCCTGTCAGCTAAATTCCTACGTAAGCTTTTGTCCCAAATACGTTGAGGTTAAACCCTCTAATAGAACCCGAAAAAACGTGAATTTTTTAAATCAAACCTAAAACGAATTCCTACCTTTTATAGAATTAAAGGAATTATTTAAGTGTGTCAATAAATAACTTATTTATTTTATGCAATCATAACAAAATATAATTAAACGCAACGTAAATGCATTTATTTGAAGTTCCTAATTTTTTTTAATTTTGTTAAAGCGCTTATTTTTTTTTTTGGTACTTTAAGATTTAAGAGGCAACTTTTTAATAAAATAGTCTGCCTGAATATATAGGTAAGCCAAACACTTTATGTTTACCATATAATTATTTATGTCCAAAATTTATAAAATAAAGGGTTAAAAAGTTTTGCTAAAATTAGGCATATTTACTCGGAAAAACTTCCAAAGTTTTGCATTTTAGCCTAAAGCTTTTAGTAAACTAACAAGCTGAATTAGCAATTCTTTTAAATAAGAAAACACAAACATTTTTCACGTTTTATCTCTGTACAAATTTACCTTTGCTGGGGTTTTTGTTTTGATAAGCCCAAAAGTGCAATATAAAACAAAAACAACCAGCGCAAAATAAACATTAAGAAAACAGGGCCTCGAGATATATAACTAATTTATACCTTTCGTAGTCTTTACCGCAGTCATCGTATGCTGCTGTTAACTACTAGAACAAACAAACAATCTGACGTCATTGTAATTACCAGCAAGTAAAACAAGGCAAAGAAATAAAACATCACACAAATGAAAAGGAAAACGTATCATAAAAAGGCTATAAAAACTATACAAATGAAAGAAAATGATATGAACGTGACAACCGCAAAACATTTGCTCAAGCAAAAATCAACAGCAACAACCATCTGCCCAATAGAACAAAGGAAACAACAAATTATAGGGAGTGTAAAAATATCCATCCACAAAAGTTACTTTTAATTTCCCTTTTTTTTGTATCTTAGTTTTTATTATTTGTTAAAGTTTTCTTTCAGACTTGCATTAAAATAGCTGAGAGGTTAAAAAGGTTATAGGTCACATCTCGTAATATGTCAGCATAAGAAAAAACTATTTAAAAAAGTCTGAAATTAATTTGAGGGATAAAAAAATTTTTAAGTAAAAACTCTAAATACGTAAAGAAAAGTTGTTTGTTAACGCAAATGTTCAGTTGCTTCTAAAGAAATTTCGGGTGTATAAATGTATGTTTGCAAGATTAATTTTGCCGTAGTACAGCGTTAAAGAAAATGTGAGTAAAAGTAAATAAAAGTTTTTCATTAGCTGCACGAGTTACGTGAAAATTATTATTCCTTTCATTTATTATTATTCATTTCATCTTTTTTATTACGTTTGTTGTCGGCTCTGCCCATATTGTGAAAAAAATTTCTTTGTAAATGGCATCAACATCTTTCGTTATCTCTAACTGCAACATATTTCTCTTTGTTTATTAGTTTTAAACAACTACAGAGCAAATTATTTTTGACTTACACTCTTTCTACTTAAAAATTCCAAAAAAAAAAAATTATGTGGCCATAGCGACCTGAAAAGTTTATAAATTAAAACAAAAAAATTGTAGACAAGATTAAATTTAAAAATTAGTCTTTTAGTTTATAAAGGTTTTAAAGCTCAAATGAAAAATAGAAAGTATATTTTTCATTGGGTTTTGGTTCAATTCAAGCCAAATAATTGTTTGAATCTGGCTGACTGGTCCTTACCCAGACCACAGTACCTGTTAAATGTTAACGGATGTGTCTAAGATGGAGTGTCTGTAGTTGCCAGCCAATAACTACTCCACCAACCTTACCTACTTATCAATTTTTTAGGAGTGCAAGGACTCCATTGGTGGAATGCGTATCGGGTAACGAGTTCATATCTATTAAATTTGGTGACGAAGGAGTAGTAAGGGGATTAAGTTAGCATACGAGCTAGAGGCCAGCCCAAGACGACACTAAATAAGGCATCATCTCGAATTTTTAATTCATTTCATATACTTTACGTGTGCACACACAAAATTAAGTACTGCGTTGTATTGTTCGCCATCTCTTTTGTTTACTTAACTTAACTTAAATGAAAAATATATTCACAGTTAAGCACATTTAAGCAAATAACCACGGCACATCAATTCATCATGATCGCACACTTCCATTTCAATTCATCTCGAAACTTTACTGTTAGCGGGATGTTCCCGGTGTGATAGTTATAAAAAACGGGGGTTGATTTTGAATGTTCATATGTATGTAATGTAATGTATTTACGCATGAGTTTAATATTGATTTGCCTGCTTGTGTACATGTTTGTTTGTGTATATACCCACTCAACATTGTGTGTATTATTATTTGTTAACATAACAACAACATTACTCTTAAGTCTTTGTTGTTGTTGCCACACCATAAGCACAGTAATTTTTTTTATCGATCACAGTGCCTAACACCACTCTTTATTCTTAACTACTCTACACTGCAGCACAAAAACAGTGTCAGCTACTCTACATTTCAGCACTTAAACCGTTTAACCGCACAATAAGACAAGAATTATAAAATTATGCGGTTCTTGAATTAGCTTGAATAGGACTTGATGCAGGTCCCTAATACGAGCCAGCGTAAAAAGGGCGTCATTTTGCCTTTGGAAAGACCAACGTACCATCGTGTTCCACTTATGCTCTACAATAAGAGTACAGACTCTGTGGTAAAGGTCAAAGCAACGGAGTTTTGGGGAATATCACTTTATGTAGAGTTTTAGGAACTATGTCTTAATCTTATGACACGGAGACAAAGAGTTTTCTTATTTTCATGAAGGAGCGATTGTAGGCTCCTAGTAGGGATATTTACAGGTTTTTTTAAGACAGTGTTATAAGTCAAAAAGTAGGACAACTTGCAACTGGTATTGTACCGGCAACATGGAGACTGCAATTCATATTCAGTGTCACTCTTTTGCGTCATGGCCTTGCAAAAAAAAATTTATTCTAAAGCTGGCTCGGGTAAGATTTAGTGTTATTTAAGCCTCTAGTGTAGTCTGCATTGATGTTTAATTGTCAAAAGTTTGTTAGAAATCCAGGGAAATATGTTCAAGGTTCTTGGATTGTTATACGTTTTCAACATCACAATAACCTTAACCTTATTACACTACTTCCCAATTATATAAAAATCAAGAGCAACCAATCATACTGGATAGAGCATTTAATAGTTAGGAAAGAGTGGACCGAAATGCACTTTGAATTCCAATGCAATGCATTCAAATTTTAAATTTACACAATTCTTCATAAAATCTTAATCCAGAATCTGTAATGTGTCAACAGTAATGTAAAAGAATTATAATGTATTAAAAATATAAAAAACACTTAGTTAGTTTTTACCTTATTTTATACCTTTAGATACAAAATCAACAAGAAAAAAACGCAAAAAACTATCAAAAGTGAGAAAATGTCCTTTTTACACTCATTTTAGTCTACACAATGAAAATTTTTATAAAATTACTTCCATAAAGTATATTTATATGTACTTTTTTACACCACTCGTCTATAATCATAAAATTTTTTTAAAGTAATTTAATGGAAAATTTTATCATGGAAATCCAGTATTAGTTGACTTTCGGATTTAAACTTGCTTTAGGTTTTCTATATCAATAATTTTAACAAATGCAAAAAGTCCTTAAGATCTACTATTATTTAATTGTACCCTTAAAAGTAACAAAATATAATTTTTATCCTTTTTTTTAATTCCGAAAAAAATTGTTCATATATTTTTGGGAACTGTCAAACGCACTGGTTTGTTAGGTAAAAAGTAACGAAAAATATCTAAAAATACTAAAATATTTTTTATGGAAATGTTAAATTATTGTATTTTTGTACTGGAACGTATAAGTAATATGTAATTAGTGCGATAAGAAAAAAAAAATCATACGCCACCTGCCTCAATTTATATAATTCCTTTATATTAAAGAGTAATGCTACTTTAGGTCTTTTTGAACATTTTTAGAAAAATTTTCTAAATTGTCCTTGTATGCCAGATATTCTGTCGGCATAAATCAATGTCATACTCGCATATATAAAAATCTAGAAACAGCTCTTGATTATTGCTAAATAAATAAGGACCAATGATATAGTCAGATGCTCATCTGCATTGAATTGTGTCTTGTTGATACAAATCGCTTGCATGTTGTGGTCTATGAATTTAGGGACAAAAGGTCTATACAGGAACTAACCCGAAAATCACCTTCTATTAACAAGCTACCTTATAATGAAGATTTTTTTTCCTCAAAGCTAACGCACATATTACATTAACCACAATCTATGCGATTTTATTCAGCACAATTCTAGGAAATTTGTACTCTCTGACTTCCCAGAAACTCACAAAGTTATGCATGCCACAAATTTCCTGAAAAATAGCCAAATCTCCTGGACCGGATAATTTATCACCTGGAAAAATTAAAACATCTTCTGGTATCAGCGGCGAGTTTATCTACAACTTATTATACGACAACTTGAAGAGAGGCCTTTTTAATATATGCCAAAAAAAGAAAACAAATTGGTGTGGCAAAACTTTTATTAATATCGCGAACAAATCATTAGTAAAAGGCTTTCAGTGCAATAAACAAGCTGGCATTCGCTCTCGCAAATCATTCTTTGAAAACGTCACCTATTTACGATTTTTTATTAAATTTGAGAAAGCATTCGATATGCCTTCCGATTTTGCTACATAAATCGTAAAGCAAAGAATACAAGCTGCTGAATTCTTCATGATGGCTGTATAAGTGACTCATTTACAATCAAAACTGGAGTGAGACAAGTTTATCATCTATCGCGCCTTTTTTTTTAATACCGTCCTGTACAAGATAATTGAAAAAGCCTTACACACAAAAAATTATCTAAGGAAACTTTACTTAAATCAAGCCATAGCGGTGTGAAAAGTACAGTGAGTACGGTTTTTCTTAAACCAAGTACGAAATTTCTTACTCCAAGTAAAATTTTTCAAGTACGAATTTCTTACTTTTAGCCACAATTAAGCCAAAAAAGGATTGATTTACGTTCGGAACCGTACTTGATGTAAGTGTGAAAAAGATTGATTTAAGCCGTAAACTGGATTAATTCGAAAGTGAAATGTCATTTTTTTGACTTGTGGAGCTTTATTAAAGAAGAAGAATTTTATATTTTATTTTTATTTTATAATTAATTTATAATTTAAAAATTTAATTTTCTGTACTTACCGAAGCTAAGATTCGAACCAGGGACTTCTGCACTGCACTACAAGCGCGTAACCTCTAGGCCACCGGGACACTTTGTTTTCAAATGTAAAATAATATATTAAAACAACAATCTTTTTTCTGATTGATTTGTTGAAGCAATCCGAATAGGCTTGATTTAAGAAAATGTAAGTAAGGATCGTACTTAAAAAGATTTTGGATAAATTCAAGAATAAAATTCTTGATCTTAGAAAGCGATTTTTCTTTCTGTGTATGTTTATAGTGAGGAATAACTTGGAGACTCAACAGAAGCCTAGCAGATCTTGACTTTTCAGACGGCATATGCGTGCTGTCCCACAACTTTAACGACATGCAGGCTTAACCCAATGTGGTAATAATGGAAGCATGTAAAGCTTGTGCAAATATAACTTTTGACAAAACTAAACCAATTAGGGTAAGTGCCTCAAAAACAGATTACTCGAAATATATGAAGGGAATCTTGAGGACGTTTTAAAATTCTGCTATTTCCGAAGTCTTTTGACTACAACAGATGATGTAGGAAACCATATTAAAGCATGGTATAGGCATTTCAGGAAGCACGAAAAAATATTAAATCAGTATAGATTTCCATAAATTCTTGCCTGTGTAACTATTTTGACCAGTTACGATATTAAAAGAGACCCTCTGGGTTATAACCTCTCAGATAACCGAAAAAAAACGCTGGGTAGGCCATCCCCTACGAAAACCCATTAACGGCACAAAACAAGCTATAGAATAGAGTCCGCTAGTTAGATGTAGAAAGGGAAGACAATCACACACATGGTGCCGCCTATCTAATATTAAGTTAGCTAACCAAGCCAAATCTACTTGCGTTTTATAAATCAGAATAGAATAAATTAATTATAGTCCCGTGCTCTTTATAGGAACTACTAGAACTTACATACATATATAAAATACATATAAATCTCTGCCAAATAATTTTTTCAAAGTAAATTTTTCAAATTTTAAAGCAAAGTAATTACAAAAAAAGAAAATTTTCTATGCGGCTATAGAAATACCCTTTTTATTAATATTTTTAAGCATATTTGTACGATGTATTTTCCTAGACTTTTAAAGAGAAAAAATTTATTACAAATACAAAAAAGAAATTGCGGAAGCTGAAAGAAATCAAAAGAATATAAAGACAATAATCCACTAGCAAGAATAAAAAAAGTTTATTTTGTTTGTAAAACCAATAATATGTTTCAAAGCATAGAGTTGACAATAAATGATAGTTAAATGCATTAGAAAAATAATGAAAAACAAAAACTTTTAATGTCCAGCATTTTTGTGTATGGGAAAGAAAATAAGCTGCAAAGATCATTACCTAAGCCCACCTGTTTTAATTAAACCTACGTGATGGCAAAAGTTGTTATTTTCTTTTTTTTTTTTGTTAAAACTCAATCCAGAGTAATACGTGCTGACAGCAGTCTTTTCAATATTCTTTATAGTTTTTCTCATTTCCTTCCTACAAAATTTGTTTTCTAACGTTTGCATGACACAAGACTTCATTGTTTTTATGTTCTAATTGAAAACATTCCTAAATCTAAAAGACGTGTTAATGAGTGAAGATAAAAAGAAAACTTTCTTAGAAAAATAATCAACTCTTTTTGGTTTACTAAAACACAAAAAAAATGTTTTAGGTTTAACCACATCATCAGAGTTTACCTCTAAGGAAAGTAAAAGTAAACTAACAGGAGACAGATAAATTAATGAGCTTAAAAAGAAATTTTGAGAATTATATATTGAAAGTAAATCGACAACAAAATATGCTTTCTTAGAAAAAATTATAGTTTTTACATAGGTAATAATAATAACAGGAATCTTAGGATTTTTTTTTAGACAAAGGCTGAATTGAAAATGTGGGAAAGAAATACCCACAGGCAACTGTGAACAATTTAGTAATTGGGAAAAAAACGAAAACCTTATTGGATTGATCCAGATTTGAGAGAACATTAATTATTGCGAGAGATGTACTGAAAAGATTTTTTACGTTCACCTTTTTTGGATGGGGGTTGTGGAAATCGGTGATCTTGGAGCACACAGAGAAGACATAAAATAAAAAAAGCTTTTTTTTTTGTTATTGGATATTAATGCCAGACTTAATACCAGATATGGCTCACTTAAACGGTGTGAACTATTCATTTATTTATTCATTTAATTGAAAATTAGATTAGTCAAAGAAATACAGCTCATTTTTTGACAAACGGGATTTAAAAAAAAGAAGAGTGGTTAATTATATTTTTAATTTATACATATTTTATATTTATAATTAGAAGCTATTTTTAATTACCGTAGCTGAGACTTAAGCCTGTGGCTCTTTAAACAGCAACGTCATCTAGGCTAACAAAACACTTTGTTTTTAAATGTTTAATTAAATTAAACAAGTTTTTTTCTTTTTTAATTTTTGAAAAAAAATTCTCGATAGTCTTGATTAAATCTTAAGTACAGATAATACTTAAAAATTTTAGGTACGATTTAGGGTTAAATCAATAATAAAATCCTTGTTTTTGAAATGTGCTCTTCCCTCTGTGTAGGTTAGACATCCGAAGAACACTTTGAGCATGTGAATACTGTCTTTATCACAACCTGGTTATTGACAAACACCAGTTGGACCAAAGAAAGTCATCCGATGCTGTTTGGCTCTTATTTTTCTCTAAATCAAAACTTCAGTTCTGTTTTTTGATTATATATATTTGAACCTTTAGAATTTTACTGGTCAAAACGAGAAGATAATGTCGGCCAAATGGCTGCCATTTTATAGCATTTTGCATGACTTCGGCGAGAACTTTGGGCGACAGATTCCCGCAATTCTGTCGAATGTTGTTCTTGAGGGCTTTCAGGGTTTTGGGCTTGTTCACGTAAACACGGGACATCAAAAAACCTCACGAAAAAATTTGAAACGGTTAAGCCGCGCAATCTTACCGGTCAATGTTAATCGCCAAAATGAGAGATAAGGCGACCGGGCAATGCCACCTTTAATATATTGGTTGTGGCTCCCGCAGTGTGTGCTATTGCTCCGTTCTCGGCGGCGTCCTCGAAAAAAATGGCCCGATGTCACCCCAAGCATGAACAGCGCACCATGCAGTCACTTTGATTGGGGGTGATGGCCCATGGTGCATTACTCGTGGATTTTCGGTGCCTCAGAAGCGATAGTTTTGCTTGTTCACATATCAGCTGAGGTGGAAATGAGACTCATCGCTCATTATGATTTTGAGGAGTATGTGGCTCCATGGCTTGTTCACTTATATTTTACATCTGTCTCGTTCGCAAATCTTAAAATAGATTTAACATTGGCCGCCATTTGCAAAAATAAGAGCATCTTCCAATAGAGTGATTTCTTTTGGTCCATTTTGTATGTTTGAAAAGCAGCTATGAAAGACTTCAGTGATCAATAAATACCCAATTCTAATTGACAGTTAATGAATCTCGATCAAAACACAAAGCGCACATGATTGCTCTACTCTTCCCCATCTAGTAAAGAAAAGGCTTTGTTTTGTTTTCAAAAGTTAGAAATAATATTTTCGCACCATTTTCAAATAATTATTTTTAATTTCAAATATGCTTTGCTTTAAACTAAACTTTCTCAAAGCAAATATTTTATTATTAAAGTTTTTTCATTTACAGCATTTTTACTGCAGGTTTTCAGCAAATTTGAAGTCCCTTATGTAAACAGAACATAAAATTGCATTCAGAATGTAATTGTAACAACATCGGCTTGGGATGAAACTATAAAACTACAAAAACCCCTAAATATTTAAAGTTGTAAAAGTGTAAACGTTTTTATGTAGAAAAAAAAACAGTAAAAAAATATTATTGAAACTAAAAAAACATTTGTGTATGGTAACACAAATTTACGTTTTTTTGTTTCTTTTATTATTGCACATTTGTTAGAGGAGAAACTTTTTATATAACATGCACTTGCATTATGAGTGTTTCGCTAAAATAATAATAAAAACTAAAAAAAAAATTAAGAAAAACTAAAGTCCCTTTCATAATTATGAACCCGAATCATAATTACTGGTATTTACTGCTGACAGAAAATAAAGTTTAAAATACGAATTCAGTACAATAAAATAAAAGCAAAAACATGAACAACAAAAAACACAACATTGAGTTTGCATTTAGTTTAGTAATTGTTTTTGTTAAAAGTAGTGTGTTCCATTTCGAAACAAATAAATAAACAAAACAAAAATTGAAAAAAATATATAAAAACAACGCAATCATAAAACACATAAATTCAGGCACAACTAAAAACAATTGCAAAAAGGACCATTCTCATATACAGAGTTTTGTAAAAATTATACGAGGTACATCGCAAAAGCCTTTGCAGTATCGAACTACGGATACAAGAACGTGCTAAAAAGTGAATGTAGTATGACGCTTATATCTTATAATTTTAAGCAACATGAAAAGGTCTAATTCGCTTTATCTCGAAAACTTTAATAGTTTATGACTTCAAATCGCACAATATTTTAAAAAAACCATTTCCATATTATTTCCAAATAATGGAAAGACTCAACAAGAAGTGCGTTTTACCAAAGCTTTTGTGACCTTGACCTGGACTGAAGAGCTAATATTTCTATTTCAAAGTTAAAGTGGTGCATTAGCGGTAATTGATTTTTTTGTAAAAAGATGAGCCTCTACTTTGTTAATTAACCAGCCATCTCATTTCATACAATTAACCCCGTGAAAATGCACTTCTAGTTCTGCATAAAACTCGCCAAAAGAAAAATTATATTTTGCATCAATTAAGAACAAATAATGTTTGCAGAAGTTTGTTCGCTGGGTGACTTTTAATCTTTCGGAGTTTCAATATTGAAAGTCACAATTATAAAAGTGGTTATATACTCAAAAAATTATTTTTGTAAAATCAATTGGAAATCTATTTAAAATAACTGGATATTCATTTAAAAACCCTCCAACAAAGTATTCATTAAAATTAACAAAATATTTCATTTAAATTCCGACATCAAAAAATTAACTTACAAATTCGTATAAAATTAACTAGATTTTCTGTTATTTACAGCAAAACACAGACTATCAGAAGAAAAACAACAATGTTAAATATTACCAAAAAAATAACTGATAAAAATAACTTTAACTGAAAATCAGTATTTTTGTTTAGCTGAAGCTTTGAATAACCCTTCAAATCAGTTAAAAAAAATTATTTAGGGAATACTTCCTTAATAACGTGCATTCAGCTACTGTAAT
Source organism: Melanophora roralis (assembly GCA_963583895.1). Lineage (NCBI taxonomy): Eukaryota > Metazoa > Arthropoda > Insecta > Diptera > Rhinophoridae > Melanophora > Melanophora roralis. The sequence continues at coordinate 25,227,283 of OY757187.1, read as the reverse complement.
GTAACAAACTTCAAAAGTTGATATTCCAACTTTTTCGGAGGTACTTTTCCAACTGTCACCGTATAAAGAACTAGAAAAAAAGAAGTATAACAAAAACAAGATTAAACGAAAAATGTATTAACTCAAAATTTTTTCACATGTAATACACGATGCTTATTTTAAATTATCAGGCTACTGAGTCAATATTTTATGTAAAATTTTTTACGCATTTAAATAAAAACCTTTTTATAATAGAAAAAGGCAAAAGTTAAGCATTAAGCAAGAACAGAAATTTGCACTAATTAGTCGTGCACACTAGGCTCTGTAATATACATATAAAATATAAAACTAAAAATTTTTTTTTTAATTTTTTGAAAATATTACTTAAACAAAAAAAATTTCGAATTGACCAAACCAGTTAAGTTTAAGATTTTATTATTTTAATCACCCTTATTCTGCATTTCGATTCGAATCGAAATTTTCTCCGTCCGGCAACTTTGGTATTCCACGTTCCGTTTCGTTTTAAATTTACGATTGTAACGATTGTGTGTATTCCTCATTACGAGCGTAGCTAAGTTTTTGTAAGTTGTGTATTTAGTAACGGAGCGTCTTTTGATTTTTGTTTCTTAGTAATTAAAAAAGTGTATAATTAAAAAAAATGTGAGTAAAAAATGCAAAAAATTTTCTACTGGTGCTCATTAAAGTTATTTCGATATTTTTTTTTATTTTAAAATTTTATTTATTGTATTTATGCAGGTCGAAAACGACAACGCCTGAGCAATATGAAAAGCTGGTGAATTTTATGGCAACAAAGGAGGACATTGCTTCTGGATACAGTAAGAGATCCAAAGATGAACTACAGGCATTTTGGGAAGAAGTGACAGAATCATTGAACGCAATAGGACCTCCAACAAAAAATTCTAGTGCATGGAAAAAAGTATGGTTAATATTTTAATAACGTTTTATATATATATTTAATATTTGATTATATGCAGGTGTGGATTGACTGGAAATGTTATATAAAAAGGAAGCTTACAACAAACAAAAAAGAAATGGTAAGCACTGGAGGAGGGAGCTGTCGATTGCTTCGTATAAGCACCTTGGAAGAAAAAGTGATTCAATTGACAGGCCTGACAACCAACACATCAGGCATTTCCCGAACGATGAGCTACGGAGAAAACACTGAGACACAAGAAAACATCCCAGCGTCAGAAATGGATATTTCTGCTCACTCTGAGCGCCCCACTGATGTACCTGCCACTTCAAGAAGACGTCTGCAACAAAGCCAAAAGGAAAACACTTCATCTCTGCTTAAAGAACAAATAAAAAATCAAAAGAAATTTTATGAAGATACTAAGCAGTTTAATAAAAATATATTAAAAAAATATGACGAGGTGTCTACATATTTGCGGCGTATAAATCGCTCAGTAGAGAAAATGGCTGACATTGCAGCAAAGCAAGCTGAAGAAGAGCGGCGCCATAATCAAATAAAAGAGGAGTTGCTGAAAAAAAAGGTTGAAATCAAGCTTCGAATTTTACAACTTGAGCACCCATCGTTTGACTCCGATTAGAATTTAAATTCGTATTAAGATAATAATGTTACTTTTTGATTTTAATTTTTTTTCAATTTTTATGTTAAGCAAACTAAATAATAAATAAGTTAAAAACGCTTTTTTAGATATAAGATAAATGAATTAAACAAAATTATTTTTTTTATTAAAAAATTACTTTTTAATTCTTTTTATAAACCTCATAGAGAAGAAAGTATGTTATCGCGAATACTTCGTGCTATGGAATTGTAGTTTGAGTCGAAGTCGATGCTTTCGTCTTCCACATCTTCTTGAGAAGTTTCGGGTTCTAGTTCAAGCGAGTCCAAATCTTCTACCCGGTAGTATATACAAATGTTGTGGAGAGCGCATGCAACATTTATTATTTGGTTGACCTTTTGTGGCGAGTAATGAAGTTCTCGAGCACCCAATAAACAACGAAATCGGTTCTTTAAAACACCGATTGTCCTTTCAATTATATTTCTGGTCTTGGAGTGCCGCAAATTATAATTGCTTTCCCGGCTGCCTTCATTTGGAGACCGATATGGAGTCATGAGCCAGGGTTCAAGGGGATACCCCGCGTCACCTGTTTAAAAACAATTAACACTAAGATTAACGTAATCAGTTTAATGCCAACAAGTACCTAATATCCAAGTATTTCTCTCTCCGCTCTGATATTTTCGCTCCAATTGAGCCCTCGCTTTACTTAAGCTCCATATATGCGAGTCATGGTTGCACCCGGGATATCTTGCGTCAATGAATCGAATACGCATTTTGTTATCGCACACCTAAATATTGTAACTGATTTTACAACCACTGTGCGCACGTATTTATTTAATCAAATACTCACCACCATAGCATTAATGCTAAAAAACCCTTTTCGATTATAATAAAGGAATGCCTCTTCAGATGGTTTTATAATTTTTATATGTGTGCCATCAACGCACAAAATGACCCCTGGAAAATTGGCCTTGCCATAAAACTCTCGCTTCGCTTGAGCCTTTTCATCTTCAGTCTGATCCAATTTTATCCACTGAGGGCGAAGCTTTGGTTGCATTTTGTCGAGAAAAAACGAAAGCGATTTCGACACTGTGGATTGAGCCATCCCAACATTGAAATCTGCACCAACTCCATGCTGATAGTTTCCTTCTGCAAAGAATCTTAAAGCAGCCACTACACGGTTAAGCGGTGATAGAGATGCTAACGTATTTGACCGTGCTTCTTGTTGAAAAGTGTCTAACACATACTTAAATGCATCTTTATTTAGGCGAAAATTTTTTTTGAATCTGTAAAAGCAAACTTTTTATTTTACACAATTTGAAATAAGATATCTTACAATTGATCGCTCATCTCGAATGGATTGCAACTGTCTCTTAAGTTTCGCTTTTCAAGCTTTGACACTCTATTCTGGAGCAAATTGTCCTCTTCTTCCAACAACAATGCCGCTGCTATCGAATCCATTTCTTTTTTAAATAAAAAAATATTTATCTATTAATACTGCTACAATAACGTATAAACAGTAAATTTGTATTGCTTCGGTCGTAAAGCATACCTTAAACGTAAATAATTTTGTCACAAATACTAATTTTTAATTATGTTTAAAGTTTTTGGCCTTTCGCACTGAAATCTTTTTTTGTTATTTTTACTTGGCACAATATAGTTTTTATTAATTTTTTTTTTATTATTTAATAGCACTTTTATACCACTTTATAAAGCCGTTTAAAGAAATTTCTAGAAAAATTGTTATTTTCTGTTCCCATTTCACACGTTTCACAGCAAAACAGTTGGTATAAAAACACGCTTAGTCTTCTTCTTTTTCTTTCGATTCAGTTTTTTGTTGGAATACCTATATTTGCGTAACTGAATGCGGAAGCGTAATCGAAATGCAGAATAAGGGTGAATATATAAAATACAGTTTTTTTAGTTGTGTTTTTTAAAACAAAAACTGGGTTTGAGTAAAGTTAAGAAAGAACTGTTGACTAAAAACTTAAAGTTCAAGATTTAAAAAATTACTGGTTTCTCAAAACACCCCTAAAATATTTAAGCATGGAATAAGTTAACAAAGTAGTTATTCTTAATAATATTCATAATCGAAAGCCTCATATATTTCAAGTTACTACACTGTTAAGGCAAAAGTGCTTTAAGCACTTTCATATGCAAATGAATACAGAGAATATTTAAATTGACATAGTTTTAAATTTAAGAAATCAACGAAGCAACAAAAACAAAATAAAAAACAAATAAACAAATCAAATTAAGGGAACTAACGAGAATGTGTTGTACAAGTGCATATTCTCTTTGTATAAGAGAAATAATTTTTTAAAAGCATAATTAAACTGTTATAAAGAAGCAGTTTAAGGAATAAGGATTTTCGAAAAACTATGTATCAAGTAAGTTAGTTCGAATAACGTACAATTTTTTGTTCCAAAAGAGAATGTATTTGTTTCTGCGTACAAGAATAACGAATTTTTCTTTCGAATTCAAAACAGTTGCTCATTTCTGTACTTTTCTCTCTCTCTCTCTCTCTCTCGTCCAAATTTTTAGGTGTGTTATGCTCGCTTAAAAATTTAGTCCTTTCAAATATTACTCTCAAATAATATGCCTTTAACGAAGTTTAATTTTCGAATTCTATGTAAATGCTTAATGTATGATAAGGATTCTGTGCGAGCCGTATGTATGCAGTGTTTTGTTATTGTTTTTAATATATATTTTTTAGGTGCAATTCGTAAACAACTGACTTAGTTTGCAAGCATTTAGTAGATGCGTTTTGTTGGTCGGTTAAAGCGGTAGATTTTTAAAAAATAAAACAACGACATTAACGTAATAATTTCATTTTTATAAGAAACCCGCTAAAATGCATATGTATACATTAAATATATGGGTAATAAGAAAATTTTTTAAAAATATGATATAAAGCCATTAAAGGTTATACATATTTTAAAATTTTAGAAAAAAAAAATAAATTAAAATATCAGAAACAGTGAAAATTTATTTTTTTTAATAAAAAAAGTGTTACAAAAAATAAAAGCAATGCTTTCACAAGAATGCATTCTAAAATTATGTGTAACTATGTTTTCCTTTTTGCAATTACGTTAATATTTTATAAATTACGTTTTGTATTTTTGTGCTAAATTCTTCTTGGCACTCAAAGCAGGTAAAAATGTTTGCAATTTTATTTTCGGTAGTTCAATTTCATTTAATACATAAATGTAAATATTTTTTAGACACATACAAGCTCTAACAGTATAAAAAATTAAATACGTGCCTTATTTGTGAAAACATACAGATACATATTGTGCATAAAAAGTAATTAAAAAACTTTTATTTTAGTGTTCGTAAAAACTTGATAGGATTTGTTGACCTTATTTTCTAAATGAGGTAATTTGGTCTGATAAAGAGTATAGAAAGAAATTTAAAGGGTAGGGTTTTAAACGTTTTGTAGTATAAATACGCCTAAAGGTTTAATTATACGTGACATAAACATACGAGAGTAAACAGCTGTTCGAACCAAACTTATGGGCAACACTATATTTGATTATAGGTGACTAACCATTACGCCATAAACGTAACCATAGTTATGGTTATGGCGTTATGTTAAGACACGTATAATTGAACGTTAACCCGTATTGATACCATTTTTGCACTTTAAATAATGATACCGTATTTGCACTTTAAATAAAAATAATTAACTAAAAAAAAATATAATCAAATAACAGCTGTGCGTGGAAATACATAGTTTGTTGGTTTTAAAAATTATTGTGACAGGCTTAGAAAAATAGGTAAAAAAGTATGTAAACCAGATTTAAAGATTAAAAAAATTTCAACGCCTTACAGTTTAAAATTATTTCAATTACAAAAACTATATCTCAATACAAGGCTTCTTGATTTTTTGTGACATTTAGGTTTGTTGTTATCATTTGCTTTTAAATATTTAGAAGTCGTGAGCACTTATTTGTATTAAACAATAAGAGATTGAAGTATTTAAACGCAACCTGTAACTAAGTACTTTTTTCGATTAACCCTATAACCTTTTTTTCGTAATTAATCTTTTTAAAATTGTAAAAGGGAAGGCGCAAGAAAAAACATCACACTGGAATTTTTGAAAATCAACCACTACATCAAAAGCAAAAAATTATTTTTATAAACGATTTTTCATTTCTTTGAACACACTTTTACTAAACATTTGCAATGCCCTCTCATTATTTCAAAGGTTACAAGGTAATGAGGGAGATACAAAAAAAAAATACCTTTCCGTAAGTGAGTTAATAATAATATTTGTAATTATATAAAGCAAAATAGACTTACGAAATGGACTCTGTGGAACATTTTTGTTTTAAAAATCCTACAATTTTAAATTAGTCTTTTGTTAAAGCTTGGTAACTAGTTGGGATTTTCGGGACAACTCAAACAAAGATAACTAGTTATTCGGTCAAAAGGTAACTAGCGCTTGTTCATCACCAATATTACTTTCTAACTTGCCTGGTATGCAGGGCTTTCTGGGCTGGAATTTGAATTATATTCCATATTGCTTAGACCGAACTAGTTCGAAATACAAATCTTTTTTTCTTATTCCTATTCAATTTATATTTAATACTTGTTGTTTCGGTTATTTCCTGTTTATCTTGTTTAGACCGATTTTTAAGTGACACTAGTTATTGTTTTCTTATGGCAGAAATATTTTTTTATATTTGAAGTTGATTTAAAAATCAAAAAAATCACAATTACTACTGTTGTTACTGATTTTTGTAGGCATTTGAAACTAAAAATTATTTCTGCCATATATTTTGTTTTTTCAATTAATAGTTGTGTTCAATAACTTTCCAGTAATTACTAGCAACGAGAGAGTAAAAAGAAATATTTTCAAAATTGCTCTCAAAAATATTTAAAAGTAAATGAACACTTTCACAGTCAAAACTTGAAGGCAAATGTATTTTGTTATTGTAAACTAATAAAAATTTTAAACTTAAATTTTTTTTCAAAGCATAATGACAGAAAGACTGTTTGAATAATTTCTGATAGTAAAATTTTTACTAGTAGAAATTATCAGAAACATTTTTGTTTCTAAACATATTATGCTCTTTTTTGGCTCTCTAGCTGCTTATTTTTTGTGTACGTGAACACTTACTAGTAATAATTATCGAAAACTAGTGATAATTTTCTGCAAATGAACACACCTTATATCAAAATCAAAAAAAAAATTACTTTTTGCCACTAAAAAGAATAAAAATCAAATAAATAATTATAATATATTTATTAACAATGGATCTACCAATGGATTTTATTCTGCTTGGTACTGTTCGATTAAAAAAATTATTCATATTTCTTTAATTGAACTAACGCATAGAAAAATGAGAAGTATTAATTATAATTTGTGGATTTGTTTTCCAGATTCATGATGTAATTTTTATGATTTATTTTGTTAGATTTCAAATGAAACTTTTTTATAAACTTTAATTGGAACATAAATCTATGCTTTACATAAATTTATTCTCCGATAGATTTTAAATGGGCTCTACAATACTGTTGGGAGGGCGAAAAATAAAAAGGGATCAAAGAAAAAAATAAAGGAAATTTTAAGACATCTTTACGTCCACAACAACTGCGTTCGGGGTTATTTTTATTACCCAAAAATATAAATCTATAATCTTGGCCCAAGCTCTGCATCTGGGCTGAGTAAGTTATGTCTGGATTAAAAAAAAGTTAGGTTCCCTTGTAACCAAAATCCAGGTCTAGGTTTTGAGTAACATTAAAGAGAATGTATCACAGAAAGATTTTTTGCTTTAAAATTTCGAAATTTAATTTAAATCTAAGAAAATTTGTCGTCAAAGATTTAAGGTTATCATCTTACAAGTAACGCCTTAAATATATTTTTATATTTTTTATTTAATACACTTCTTACCTTCGTTGTAAAAATTTTAATCATAATATTGAAAATTTGTTGTAATACTCTCCTTTAATTTGTATGAATGTACATCGGTATGATCTAGGTGTCAAGATTTAACATTAATATTAATTTTTTTTAAGTCCGCTCTTGATAAGGCAAACATCCAGCAGTCAATATATGTAAAAACAGCCTATAAAAATTCTAAGACACTCACTAAATGGAAGACCATTAAGAACCTTTTCCATCAGGACTTGTCTTCCAGGAAATTATAAGCAATAAGCAGCTAATTTAATAATTTAAATAATATAATAATATCTTCCAACAAGGTCAAATGCTACAAGCTCATAAACTTTTTGTAGAAAAGCAAAAATTTTACAAGACTACAGCAAGATATAGATACAACATCACCAGCTATAATGTGGGCTGTGGTATGCCCAAAGCTCAGTACAACAGTTTGGTTTTTATAATTATTCCAAGAACATCTTTTCTGATCATTTACCCAACGTGTAGTGACCCAGAATTTTGTTTGTCCAAACAAATACCACTTTTAGTTAGTTTTGAATATTGAAAATTATTCATTTAGTAATTTTTGTAACTTTTCCACCATTATAAGATTTACATTGTTAAATGTGGGTATCTGTCACAGGTAACTTTACAAGTATTGAACCCTAACCTAAAATAGTCATAGTTCGCAAAATGACATCCTCCTATCCCTTTACTTATCTTTTTCATATATTTTCACTCTTAAAAGTTTGAAGAGAAACATAAACAGATTTAATCATAAATTCCTTACAGTTTTGTTTTCAAAAGAAAAAGAAGAAAATTAATACATTTCTTAAAAAAAGTTGAATCACTTCATTATGTTCCAAAGTATTTAAGCAATATTTGTCACCTAGCATTTATACAAAATATTTCAACTTATTTAATAATAATTTGATTTTATTTATTTTACTTTTAATTTAACATTTATTATTCTTATTCCTATAACAATATATGTGTGAGTGTGCATGTATGTGTGGGTGTGTTTACGATAATAATAATAATCGTCGAACAATATTATTGTAGTTTACAACAATGTTTTGAATATTTTAATTGGCTTAACAACACAATACAATTTTAACAACCATGACAACGCTAGCAAATCTTTAAAAAAAAATCCAGAAAATTTATTTATATATTTGTACAGGTATGCAGGCAGGGGTACCTAAAAATATTTATTTTTTTTTATTCTCTAAATTTAACTATTTTGGTCTTTTACACACATTTTGATAACTACAGCACATAAATGTGAATTAGCAGGAATGTTTTTATTGAGATGTTTTAAGCGCAGTTCTGCTAGTAACCCAAAATGTAGGTGGAAATATTGCTTTGTTTAAAAAAATAGATTTTTGAATCAAGCTGTAATTTTTCTTTCGACATATATTGGACAACATTGTGTTGCAGCTTATTTATTTCATTGTTTTATTTAAATTTAAGTTCACTTCAGGTCTCGCCTATTTCCATCTATTTGGAAACTTTAAAATTTTGTAGCGAAAGATATGCTCATTTATTATTACCAAGATCGATTTACACCGGACAAACTGTGCTGAAGTCAAACGTTTTTTTTGAGAGGTTATAACTTATTTTCGTAATAACCAGAACTCAGAGAAAGATAGAGGGAGATGCTTTTATAGACATTTGATTTAAATTTCTTAGTTTTAATTGTAACAGACATTTTAAGGAGGCTTACAAATACGAGTTGTGCGACTAAAAATCGAGTTTTTCTGAAATTCATCGTACGATTTACTGGCCAGTTGCCCACAAGTGCGTGTCTTCTTGTGTCTCGCACAGAGCACCAGGTAACAGAACAATGTTGTCTGATTTTTTCACAGCATCTTCCATTATAGACATTACAACGAGGGTTGAGTGATTCAAGACAGCTAGAGATGTACCTGTTCCTGTACGCGGTCAAATGTATAGCTCCAGCACAAACATGAGAGTTCTGTTCCATTATACACAGATTTAAATCCATAACAGGCAGACAGGGTCAGATGTGAATTTTAAGACAAGTAAGCCAAAACTTTCATTCTTTTGAAAAAGCCTTTATTATGTGTCCTTTTACTTGAAAAAGAAGGCCCATTTATTTTCATCAAATACAGAACAATGCATAACTCCGTGGAATTTTGTACCCCAATATTTTTCAATCTCTATGGTTATTGCAATTAATGATTCCGTGCAAAAATCAATTTTTTTAATTTTTATTTTATTTTATTTTATTTTATTTTATTTTATTTTATTTTATTTTATTTTATTTTATTTTATTTTATTTTATTTTATTTTATTTTATTTTATTTTATTTTATTTTATTTTATTTTATTTTATTTTATTTTATTTTATTTTATTTTATTTTATTTTATTTTATTTTATTTTATTTTATTTTATTTTATTTTATTTTATTTTATTTTATTTTATTTTATTTTATTTTATTTTATTTTATTTTATTTTATTTTATTTTATTTATTTTATTTTATTTTATTTTATTTTATTTTATTTTATTTTATTTTATTTTATTTTATTTTATTTTATTTTATTTTATTTTATTTTATTTTATTTATTTTTTTTTATTTTATTTTATTTTATTTTATTTTATTTTATTTTATTTTATTTTATTTTATTTTATTTTATTTTATTTTATTTTATTTTATTTTATTTTATTTTATTTTATTTTATTTTATTTTATTTTATTTTATTTTATTTTATTTTATTTTATTTTATTTTATTTTATTTTATTTTATTTTATTTTATTTTATTTTATTTTATTTTATTTTATTTTATTTTATTTTATTTTATTTTATTTTATTTTATTTTATTTTATTTTATTTTATTTTATTTTATTAAGGTTTTTCTACCGTGGTATAAAAACAACATCTTTACTAGATAGGCCAGCTTTTGTGCATTAAAACTTTTGTGTGCAATAAGTATTCTTTGGTGGTTTTTCTTTTTCAAAAGAAGAAAAAATAAAATTCGATTTTTCTTTTGGTGTTCACGCTTTAACATTAACTTTTTTTGTTAACGGCAAATTTTTATTTCTTTCTAAATGACAATGAAGCTTGTACTTTAGATGAATATATTTTGTGAGTCCCGCATCTTCAAGTTAATCATCTAATAAAGAAATGTAATCAGATATAAAAAAACTCCTCAAAAATAATTAACTTTATCAAAGTAATTTTTTGTAATATAAAATTTATTAAGTTATTGACATGTTTGAAATTTTTATTTTACCTACGTATCTGATATCTTAAGCATAAAATACAACCTTATTTATTGTCCTTATAAAATTTTAAAATTCAATTAAAAAGCAGTAATTTTGCCTTAAAAATTTTACACACGTCATAGCCAAATCTCTGTATTAAACATAAAAAACGCAATCTTTTTAACAGCTTTTTAACAAAATCTATTAAATAATTTATTTAAGATTTTTTAATTCGTGTGTAGGTTTTATGTTTTATGACATCTTTTTTATTTTATTGTTTAAAAATGAAAATGCACCATAAAATTGTCTTAAAAAATTTCATCATTCGTTTCGCGTTTTGCGAAATACAAAAAACAGCAGCAGAAGGGAAAAAAAAAACATTTTTCATAAATATTTTAACAAATTATATTACTTAAACAAGTATTATGCATATTATTTTCTTCTTTGCAATTTTTTTCTTTATCATCTTTATCATTATTGTCAACATCAGTCGTCGTCAGGAACTTTGGCAAACGTATATTTTTTTTTGTAATCATAGTCCTTGTTGTTGTTTTTATTGTTTTTTGTTGTCTTTCTAAAGCTTAAAAAATCCCCCTTAAAATAAAATTTTATAACTTTAGCACCTTCAATATGTCAACATAATGCCTTTTAGAAGAAAAATTTCGACAAAAAAGTAAAATACAAATGATTTTATTTTTTACAAGTTTTATTTATTTAAAAATGAAAAAAAAACAAAAACAAATCAGGTAAAAAATTGGCGGCTAATAGAGACGAGTATGAAAGGAAATAAAATGAACAAAGTTTGTAAAGCTAAAAAGTGATAAAACTTTCAAGTGACAGACACAAATCAAATTAATTTATGTAAATTTTTGCAGCATGCATACGAACAACATTTACTGATGAGGAAAAAAATCTTAAGGAAACACTCGGTAAAACGAAAATAAAAAGCGAGATTTAAAGAAAGTTTCTCTGTGTTTAAACATCAGGAGACATAAAAAGCTTTCTTCCGTTCAGTAGTTAAAGCTTATGCTACCACAATGGGTCGTGATATCAAACATAACTTCTTTTTAAAAAACAAAATTATATAAATCTTATTTATTTTAATTGAACTTAAATTGTATATAAATTTTTTTAAGTAAAAACTAATTTTCCTAAATATTTTTTTTTGTGGCAGGAAAGATGTTTGTTACATTATAAAACAAAATTTTACTTTTGTTGTGACTTTTATTAACCTCAGTATTTTTTCGATGTGTTCTTTTAGTCCAAAAACAATCAAAGTTGAAAATTCCGTGGATAGATTTTTTTTTAATTTTTTTTTCTAAAATTTGGGATTTTAGGGAGCCTTTCAAAATTTTGGATTTTAAGGAGCCTTTTGCAGTTAAAATATTACAGCTTGGGATGGTTCTAAATTATTTTGCCTTAAGAAGCATTAAAAACTTGCAATAAAATTATCTCAAAACAAAAATATATTAATTTTAAACTCGCAACACAGTTAAACAAAGAAAATAAATGGATAATATTTGTATCCAGAATTTTATATTTGGGCACAACTAAATATGGGCCGATCATATTTTTGTTCAGTACACTAGCCAGTGTCATTAAGTTAGAAACATCTGCAAAATTTCGTCAAAACAGAGTTATATTCGAGTCAGTTATAGCCCAAAATGCTTCATGAGGAACAACATTTGAATGGGAGAGTTATCAAAAAATTTACAGATTTATAACACAAGCAACAGGTGAAAAAAGAACCTATCTGTATTACATTTCATTCAAATGTCTTTTAAGTTTCGACCTGTACTTTAATTTTAAAAATACATTTGAACAGGCGGACATGATCAAATTCACTAAGGAAGTGATTCCAAGTCAATTAGTCTCAGATTATTCATTTTGGGCGGTATAAACATCTGCACAAACACATTATACCCCTACCATGTATTTGGTGTTAGATTAATATAGAAAAGCCTAATTTGCATTTTTTATTTGAATAAATAGTTTACTCATACATCACATTTAGCCAAAGAAAATCCCGACTTAAAAAATATTAGTGTTTGAGGACAAAAGATTTTCTTCGCCCTATTTTCCAGTAAAAAATTAAATATAAAACTTCGAAAATTAAAAGATCATGCTTTTACTTTTATTTAGTTCAAAAAAAGTTCACTTTCACGCATCAACGTTTTCATATGTACGTATTAACAATAAAAAAAGTTAATTAATTTAGGCAGTCAACCATCTACCAATTCAAGCAAACAACCAACTGCTTTTTTAACTAAAATCAAAACGACAATTGCGCACAAATACACTTTATGTACAATGTATGTAAGCATAAACGAAGACGGCCCAAGAATGTCATTTTTTTTACATACATTTTAAATGCGTGTCGCAGCTAACGGTAGGGCAATTTGTTGGTTTTGTTGGCTGATAAACGACTGCATGCTTAAAATAATTTTTGTTCTGTTAATATGTTTTTGAAACCAATTTTGTTACGATGACCCTGTAGGAAATTAATCGTGATCAACTCTTAACAACTAGTTAGGGCCTTGCTAAATTATGGTAATGATACATTGAATACATTTTACAAAAGGCGTATATCTTGCCTTTTTGAAACTTGTTTATGTTTTTAAATGAGTTTAAAAGTTATTTAGGGCCCTACGACGCATTCTAAAGAATTTATTAAAATATATTAAAATTTAAAAAAATGTTTCAAAAGCTTGAAAACGGGTTTGATATGTCCTTTCCCTGGCTTACAGCAATTAATATATTACTCAAGCGTTTGTTACTGTCGCATATATTAGTTCTCTTAGTTTCGATAAGAAACATAAGGCCACTACAAATAACTCTCAACCCTCTTTATTCGATACTAGATATTTAATTTCATTTCAGCTCTTTTGCGATAAGCAATGCTCGGTACCTAGTTTCGTTTCTTCTGCTCTATTTAATAACATTGATTGCGATGATATCAGTAGGTATCGTAAGATATGCTCCATGTACCCCAATTTTATCTTCGTATTTCTTAGCTTCTTGGAGTCGACATAAAGCGTGCCTTGGGTTCATTCTTCAATAAAACATCGTACCAGCAGGTTTGTAGTGTTCTTAATAAGCAATTATTTACAACTACCAATGGAAAAGGATAAAACAGCTTCAGTTACATAATCCATCAGGTCTTTTTTGGGATGATTATTACTAAACCTTCTTTATGGTCGTTGCAAAGTTCTGTATTATTTTAAAGATTTTTATTTATGTTTTACTCTAGCAGGTGACTTTATTGGGGTTGTAGGCGTGCGTGTGCGTTTAATGTGATTGTTTAAGTGGCATTTTTTTCTGCGCCACTTTTGTGCTCAGTGATAACAAAACTAAATTAGTAGAATTTTAAGTAGTATATCTTTTTGTAATTTGAGGTCTTCAGGGCTTCTTTATCATACCTTGAAGGGTTTAAAAGATATATAGTTACAGACTCCTGGTTAATTGGTGCTCTACAAAGGAAAGTTTTTTATACAGTTGGCTTTATAATTAAGAACTTTGGCATTGAGAAGTTAAGTCACTAAGCCGGGAATATTTTTTCTAGAAATTAGATTTTTCCAGATGTGCTCTAGCACTTAAATTATATAATATACTCAAATAAGGGGTTAAGCAAGAAGGACTTTTTTAGGATATGGATAAAAAAATTTTAAGAGCACTAAGCAACTCCATAAAAGCGATGGTAATGATCGAGTTTCCCTGCCAAGGTTAGATTGTGTGTTTTGTTAATTTGGAGGAATCTAGAAACAATATAACATTTCCGGTTAAAACCTTATCTGGAGTATAAAGTCTAAGGTCCTTATTATAGGAGTAGCTGGTAATCAAACGAACGAAATATGCACTGCAAACCAAAAATAAACAAGCGCCAAATGATCGACCAAATAAAATGTTTACCATTCATTTTAAAGTGAATTATGCAAATTCATAATGATTTGTTGTTTAAATTTACCAGATGATTTTTTATGTTTTAATAATTTTTTATTTTTTATTGAAACCCATTGTGCATATTGTATTTATAATATTCAACATTGTCTGGTTTCGTTATTTACCTTACCTGCTGAGCAGGTGGAAACAAATAAAATTATTCGTGAGTATTTAACTTAAAATCCTCAGGGATAAACAAATGACAAATTTTTTATTTTCCATCAACTTGATTTTAACAAAACTGTTCCTTTTTTCTCTTTCATGAATCCTGTTAAAGTAAAGAAAACATAATTTAATGACAGGCAATACTCATGCCAAAAACACAATAAAGTTTCGATGTTGATAATATATTACATTTCTTATTACGCTTCCGGTGCCATTGAAACTGAAGAAAATATAATTTAATGAAATACAATACTCATGCCAATAATATAACCAAGTTGCTATGTTGATGAAACATACAAATATATGAATATATTTTCGTTAAGAAAAGAAATGGAATTTTAAAAAATATCATTATTTTATTAATCATGGCAGCGATTTGTTTTTCCAATAACAGTTAGGCAAGTTTTAACTTTTAAAACAAAATTGCGAATGATCTGTCTCTTAAACAAACTAAACGATTACAAAACTCGTAATATCATTAAGGGATATTAAAACCAGAAAGCGGAAATAAATTTTAAACAACATATTTGTAATTGTAAAAGTAAATTTTAGATAAATTTTAGATAGATTTTAGATAAATTTAATTTTTTCATTATATGCAGAAATAAATATTTATTACTGTTTTTTATTCTTAATTTTGCATAACCTGTTTATTTGTTTTAATAACATAAGGATTTATGACAGGACGGACGTATGGAAATTTACACAAATCGATAAAATGGATTAAAGCAATAATTTATTTATTCTTAAATTAATGTTTTAATCTTGGCAGACGTTTTTTAAGATAAGATTTTTTTAATTCATTTTTCTAATTTTGCCAGCTTAGGTTTATAGTAATTTTTTCCTTATAAAAAACCCCTGGTCCTCGCTTTTTGTCTTTTTTAATTTTTAGTTGCTTTTGTCTAAGATTTAGATTTCAAAAAAAACTGTTTACATGACAAAATAAATAAAAAAAATACTCAAATATAAATTTCTAAGAAACTTTAACTTTATTTACAATTTTAAACAACAGTTTGAACAATTTGATTAATTTTGAATCAAGTTAAAAGCTGCAGCAAAAACGCAATATATTTTACAAAAAAAGATTGAAAGTAGGAAAACAATAAAACAAAAACCAAAAATATATGTAAACGAAATGAAGTTTTTCTCCTTTACGTTTTAACAACTTGTTAAAATTTCATTTTATTTATTTCTTTTATTTGCGAACCAAACAAAAATTTAGGTAACCCGGTTTAACAAGTAATACAGAAATTTAAAAGGAAGAAAAACTGCAAATGTTGGCATGTTAAAATTTAAAATAAAAATTATATTCAGCAAAAAAATCTTTAAAATATTTCTACAAGTTTTTAAAACTAAACGGAGAGAGAAACAAGTATTTATTTTGAATGTAGAATTTTTATTTTCGTTCTTAATGTTCATCAAGATGATAAGAAGGCAAGAAAATTGTTTGCTTGAAAACTAAAGTTTTGCTTCTTATTCAAAACAATAAGAAAAATATATTTGAATCTGTGCATGTTATATTTTTCCTTGATAGCACAAAGCAAAAACTAAAAGGTTGTTTTTTAAATAAAATGAAACGCTTAAGTAATCAAAAGGGAAGAAGCAAGAAAGTTATTGTTGGTCAAACCCGATTATATTATACCCTAAACCGTATTTATGTGGGGATTTTTGAAAGAGTAGACCAACTTTATTTGCATTCAGTTGGTGGCATAAAGATAACATGTGTGCAAAATTATGTAAAAATAAAGGAATATCTTTCCCCGTAGATCATTTCTATGGGGTTATGTCAAAAAAGGAACCGATTATATTTTTATTGGGTTCACTGGTTAGTTACACAAACTTGAACTCATAAGCAAAATTTGTGTCAAATTAGAGTGATATTCCAGAAAGTTATAGTCCTAAATGCCCTTTTTGGAACAAGATTTGTAAAGGGGACTAATCATCACCACAAACATTAGGCTTTGTTAAACTTACCTGTAACAAATTTTATTAAAATATTTTTAAAATGTCGGCCTGTTGTTTGATTATAAGAATAAATCGACACCCATCCAAACGGACGGATGGATGCTTATATCTTACTCAGGAAGTGATTCTAAGTCGATCCGCATGCTTGACGGTGGATTTCAGACCCTTAGTTTTGGGCGTTACAAACATCTGCACAAACGCATAACACCCCTTCAAAACATTTAAAAGAATGTTCTTCGACGCTATCGCGTCCATTAGCTAACCTTTTCAGCCGTATTTACCATGCCGGAGTATTCCCGACGTGCTGGAAAGATGCTAATGTTACGCCGATCCCCAAAAAGGGAAAGGCTGAAAACCCTGAAAATTACCGACCAATAGCAATTTGTTCAGCGATCTCCAAGGTAATGGAGAGTATGGTTAACTACCGCCTGGTTAACTATCTGGAGATGAACGGTTTATTAAGCGACCGCCAGTATGGCTTTCGTAGAGGACGGTCTACGGGGGACATACTGGCATTTCTGACAGAAAAATGGTGTACCTCAATTCATCATTTTGGCGAAAGTAAAGTGGTGGATCTGGACATATCTAAGGCGTTTGATAGGGTCTGACACTGTGCGCTTCTATCTAAACTAATTGCTTTTGGTGTCGGTGAAAAATTTTCTCGATTTATATCGAGTTTTCTCAGAGATCGCACTATTCGGGTTGGTATAGATGGGATCTCTTCCAACGAGTTTAGAATCAATTCAGGGGTACCGCAAGGCTCCGTCCTCTCTCCTACTTTATTTCTTATCTTTCTGAATGACCTTCTATGTCAAACTTCAAATCCTATTTACTCTTTTGCAGACGACAGCAGCATATGCCATTCATACTCTTTTGACCATAGGCCTAGCTCTCTGGAGATTGGAGCTAGGAGACAGAGTATGAATGTTTCGATTAACCGCCATCTGATGGTAATCTCCGAATGGGGCCGTGCGAATAGGGTCGATTTTAATGCCCGTAAGACCCAATGTTGTCTTCTGACACATAAACGCACAATGGACGATGCTGCCTCGTCTGTATTAATGGATGATATAATTATTGAGAGGACAGAGACTCTTGATGTTCTGGGCATGAGAATCCAGTGCAATGTCCGCTGGACGGAACACATTTTTCTTGTGTCGAAAGAAGCATCGAAATGTCTTGGTTTTCTTAAACGGTGTAGGAATTACTTTACACCATCTGATCTTCTCAATATTTATACCACCTATATCCGACCAAAAATGGAATATAACTCTCATGTATGGGCTGGTGCCCCAAGGTCTATTTTGGGGCTACTTGACCGCGTACAGGAACGAGCGAAGATACTCATCGGCGACGTTGTGGTATCTAACCGTCTTGATTCACTGGAACACCGTCGTGATGTGGGGTGTGTTTCGCTGTTCTATCGATACTATAATGGAATGTGCTCTGCGGAAATCAGGGAACTTGTTCCCGAGACCCGAAACTTTTTGCGTGATACACGTTTTTCTAGAAGAGCACACCCATACGTAGTCGACTGGCCAGTGAATCGCACCTCTCATTACAGGGAGAATTCCTTCTTCGGCCGCACAGTTCGTATGTGGAATGAACTTCCTACTGATGTCTTTCCTGCCACAGTAAATATCGAGAAATTTAAATCAAATGTCCACAAACACTACTCCTTTTATCCTCCTTCCCATAACCTATTTTACTGATACCAACACAATGCAATGCATGTGTAGGGGCCATCCCCTGAGTGCTGGTTACTATTAAAAAAAAAAAAAAAAATGTGTGTAAAAAAATTATGGCAGGGAAAATCATAGAAGGAACAAAGAAAAAGGAGCTAAACAAAAATCCTTTAAACAAATAGTTGTAGATTTGTACTCTCAAATAAAAATGAGGTCAGTATTATATTAAATATATTTTTCAAGATAAAATAATTTTAAGGTATATTAAGAGTGTATTATGGTGGATTTTAAAGTCTAGTAGTTGTCGTGATTGTGCAAAAGCATTTTGGGAACAACAATTTTATTGGTCATGGTTTGTTGTTGGATTTAAGTTTAAATTTTAAGCAAAATATATTAAGCTATATTGTAGTAAAAAAAAGTGTGTAGTTTTTATAGAAACTGTAAAATATTTAAAGAAATCTAAAAGGGATTATCTCCTAATTTATTTGTAACAAAACCCAAGATTTTTACCCATTTGCGACGTAGACAGTGATTCGGCGTAAAAAATTCTAATTGAAGGTGGGGTCTCGACCATAATTTTAAGGTGCAAGCGCATTATTTACCAACTACATACATGAGTATGTAGGTACAATTGTGAGGGTGTGTATTGTAAAAGGCTTTTATTATTTTTTTTAGAAATGTAATAGTGTAAGTTAAGCGTTGAAATGGCATCTTAAATTTTTAGCAAAAAAAACATATTTAAAGTAAAGTGAGCTCCAATAACTGTGTTTTAAGTTTTAATTTAAATATAAACTAAACAACACAAAGTGACACATTTTTTTTTTGCGTTTCTACACATGTTATCATTAAATTTAATTGGGATATTTTATGATATTTTTCAAATCATATTTTAAAAATGAAATAAAATCAATTACGACATCAAATGTTAAAATATCTTCTTGTTTTATCTAAATTGGTCTTCTTTCTCTTTTTGTATATTTCCTTTTGTATATTTAAAAAAATAATAATTGCAAGGTTATGAAAATATTTTATAAATTAACTATAAATATATTGTTCTTCAAATGAAAAAACAAAAAACTTTGTCATGTTAACAAAAACAAAATACTTAGTTTGCATTTTTACGCAACTAAGGTAGACGTGCCCAAATAGGGTCCCGAAAATATGAAGTGCCATAAATGTTGTTTTGATGAGATTTACATTTTTGAAATTTTCCAGTTTTTTAAAAGTAAACTTAACTTGATTTGTTTTAAAAACACACATTAAAATAAATACTTTGACATCACTATAGTGCAAGTAGTTTTCCACATAAATCTTTTGTTTGTTCTTTTATAGGTTGAAGTGTCCGAAACAAACAAACAAAGATATTTGATTAATGACTACCTTTTGACTAGGTCCTGTTTTTACTCTTCGTCTTATTTTATTTCTCTGACGATCCTTTAAATTTTGTATGAAAATATTTTATTTTAATAAAAATATACACACGTGTGTATACAAACATGTCTATACATGCATGAGTATATTTTTATGTATGATGGCAGGTAAAAAAATCCATGAAGTTTTAAGGCATTGTTCTTACTATTAAAACTATTAAGCAATATATTTTGGCGTTGGGTTATTCAAAACCAAATTCTAAGTTTTAGTTCATAAAAAAATTAGAAAATATTTATTTATTGTATTTATTTAATTAACTGAAATTTTCTTGAACGAGGGAACGTCGAAAAGTCAAGTGAATCTATTTAACTATGTAGATTTTTTGAAAAACAAATGCATTTTAAGTTTTAATTTTATTTTTTTTTTTTTGGTTTTATTTTTTTGTCAAAAAATTTTTTATTTATTATTGAACTAATTGTTTTGATACAAATTTTTGCTTTTTAGTTTGGCTTAAGTTCATATAATTTCTTTTTATTAGAAGAAATTATTATTTTCCGTTAATATTGAAAGAAACTTTAATTTTGAAAAAGCAGATTTTTCTACCGATACTAGCCGAGTAGAATGCATTTTCGAAAGCAGCTACGCAATTTCATCATCAGTACTCTTTGAACGGTAGTAGTGTATTTGGTTGTAAACATCACCTATTTAACTTACACGTAACAGAGAAAGGGATAGATAAAATTATTATTAAAATTAATAAGGGGACATACTAAATATGTATTGGAATATATGTAAAAAAATAATATTTTTAAAAGTTTTTTGCTCGTATTCCCCGAATATTCAAATACCTGAACAAAGTTGTAAAAAGAGCATCAATTACGCATCTTGTAAATATTTTCGTTATCAAAAATTTAAAGAGCTAAAAAAGCTACGTAAATTTTTAAAACAAATGTAATTTAATTAAGAAAAAAAAAAATAAGTAAGAGCGCTATTTTGTGTTGTGCCGAATCTTAGATACCCTACAAATTGACCTTTTTAAGCTCCGTGTTTTTTTTAATTTTATCCCTTTTTTATATATGAAATATTTCTAAATTTTAAATTGGGGTCGGAGTAATTTTTTAATCCTCTTAGGGTGACTAGGAATGTTACGCGGGTTTTTTTTTATTTTTTTTTTTCAAATTTTGTATGGCAACCCCCTTATGGCGTGGCCAAAAAGGGTACGTATGTTCTGGGAAAATGTTTGGAAGGGGAAACAAATGGGAGTCTGTGATATATTTTGTTCCTCTAGGGGCGACTACGTGGAAGTTGTGTGTCAATCCGCTTAGAATCGGGAGATAAAAATTTATTTTATTCTACGAAAATGTTTGCAAGGAAAAAATAGTTGGGGTCAGTCCTACATTTGACCAAGCCAAGAGCACCCTGTGAGCTTCACGGGAGAGTTAATTACAATTCTGCCAACCATTGTATGGGAGCCCCCTTAGGCAATGGAGGTAGGGGGTATTTTCTAGGCATATTTTTGGTTGGGGAAACTAATGGTGGCTAGTCGTACACTTTATTTCTCTAAGGCCGGGTCTGGGGAAGTTAAGGGCGTTTTTACATAATTTTTAAAAATTTTTGAATGGCAACCTCCAACAGAGGAAGTCTTGCTTTTTTGCTTATATCTCAATCAATTATCGAGCTATTTTGCTGGATTTTAATAGCCCTTTGACCGCAGATATTTGTGACAGAATACGTTCTATTTTCAACGTCAATAAAACCTGACATGTTATTACACCAAACAAATTAGTCTTAGTTGTAAGCTTAGTTGTGTGCTTTAGGTTTGTTAGAAAGTTTTCCTTACTTGCGCTAAGATTTTTGGGCTTAGCTGTATTAACTCTAATGTATTTTGAAAGAGCTTTACTATAAGATTAACAGATGCGACAAGTACAACTCTAGCCATAAAAAATAAACTGAAAATTTTTGTTCAAAACTAAATCAAAAAATGTTTATTAAAGACTAAAGTATATTAGCAAAATTTTCTCGGATTTCTTTTAACCAATACGCAATCTAATAACACGGCTTTTAAAATTCCGTATATACACATATACTTTCTAAAAATTTAAATTCTAAACCTTGAAACCGTTTAACAAATTTAGTTTAAAAGCACTTGTATTTCATTTTTTTTTTATAAACGACAAAAAAAATTTTCAATGAAACAAAATATTAAAAAAAAACAACTATGTGTGACTAGCGCTTGCCTACTTTTTTTCCTCGCCTTTATTTATTATTGTGTTTATTTTTTCCTTTAGAATGCAACGTTGCAAATTGTGTCAACGTTGAAATACAACTAACGCTACCACTCTTCCAGCAAGAACTCATTTACATGAATGACGGCATGACTGCACACCTTATAAAGCAAGTGTATATAAAAGTGTGTGTTTAAGTGTTAAGGATATATGTATGTATGCACACCTTTGAGAATACAAAGAAAAATTTAGGATCAACAAATTGCAAAAAACAAAACTGCAGCATTCAAACACATTCTGCTATATGAGGGAAGTTACACACACACACATACGCATACAAAAAAAAAGATAAACGATTTTAATGCCACGTTGACTATAAATGTCGCTGTTATGTATAATAATTTTTCTCTCCCATTTGTGCTATTTTTTTTTGTAAAAAGTCATTTACAGTAGTAGTTTCTTTATCTTGTCTTTTCTACCAATCTACGCTTCTTTCTTTTTTACTTTTAGTTTAGTATATTACAGCAAATTTATATGAATGAATTGACGAAGCTGCTATTTGTGGTAGCAAACGTACAGTGGTATAAAAAAAATATCAGAGCCAATGACCTATACTCTTCGCAGAAGTAAAAGGATTTTACAAAATTTTTTTTAAAATTCATTTTTAAGCTTCATACTTTATTGGATGTCAACACTAGATTAGAAAATATTCTTAAAAATGGTAATGCTGGAAAATAACAGGAAATTGTTTATTGAATATCAAAAAAAAATTACATATTTGGTTACAGCGATCCACTTTAAAAAGAGCACAAAAGGAAAAATCCCTGGAAGGGATATTAGTTTGCTTCCGACATTATCTGAAGATAGGATGATTTTGGCGTACTCTAGGTATACTAACGACAATGGGTTTTTGGGTATTTGGGTTTTGGGTTTTTGGCATACTGCATCAAGCTAGGTTGGCAAAAGATTTTAAAAGAACAGTCGTAAGGATTATGACCTTTATTTCCTTAGCAATAAAATTTAGAAGAAAATCTCGATAATGCTGATTCTGCCTTGAGTGAACCCATTGATGCCCATCACAATGAATTCTAAGCTAAAATATAGGACTTATTTTAGATTATTGTCGGGTATTTTAGGATAAAGAGAAAAAAGTACTAACAGGTCATGCCCATATGACGATCAAACTGATGAATTTCAGCTGATGAATTTTCAAATAACTTTTTAAAAATTTTATGTAACATATTTTTGTTAATTAGTTTCAAAAATTATACATTTTAAATAAATTGGTTCATGAAATTTAAAAAATAATGATGTTAAAATGGCCAACAGCCTCTGTGAGATATGTGCGATATTTTATCCAAAAGTTATTTATGACTGCCTGGAGGATGGCAGCGAAAATTGCCTCAATTATCGTTTAAATAGATTGCTTTAAATCATTCAAATTTAATGGTTTTCTTTTGCAAGCTCAGTGTTTGCAATAACCATACAAAAAACATCAGGTGCAAAATAGTTAGGAGACCGTTAGGGCAGAGTTGTGAAAAGCTTTACGTGAGCACCTGCCGCGTTGGCCTTATCTCATGGTGACTTAAGACCGTCACGATATTGCCCGTGACTTGGCATCCCAGAATAGCTTACCAGACCTCCGAGGTAGCAATTCTCCGCCATGGCTCTGTGCAAGCAAAACAGACCCGCACCGACAAGACACATCTCCACACACAGTTCCCAACGAAAACGATTATAATTTATAATGTCGCACTTCCTTAATGCGACACCCAGCTCATTTTATAGGACTTTTATTTTATACAAATCAATCACTCCACTTTAATCAACGCTTCATTATTTTCTCGCCTCCAGTCAGGACCGAATCACGAACATGCTTCAACGTGCCAATGCCGGCCACCTCATTATTTGCTACTACTCTGATGGGATCTTGTTTCAGATGCTAAAGTCCCCAGCCGTAACCAGTTTCCCTTTTTACCTACATCCAAGCACACTTACACCTTTTCAGTGATAAGCCTACTTCATCAAATGCTAATGTGCCTGAATAGACCCGCCAAAGCTTAGAGACTCTATCTTGTGAACCTTAAGTTCATATAAGACCGCTTACGCGATCACGGTGGGCCCGCAAAAGATGGACCCCAGCATATCAACTTCCGTTCACAGTTGCCCCACTTGGGGATAACACAACCACCACGTGTACTCCCGAAGAAGAACTCACCAATAATCAAACCATATGGGGGCTTTTTGCTTCCCGTGGTACCATATAGGACTCTGGTCAGCCTCAAAAATTAACTTTCGTCAAATTCCTACCAATTGCTATTCAGCACGGTGAAGGTATTAATACCCTTTAAGCCTTGTATTGCTGCACTACTTATTGGCAAGGTAACATGTCACAGCGTCAACAACTCCCTGATCATGTTAAGCGCAAGACAAATTGTTTTAACTTAGCCATGCCTTTTGGCCTTCCAGTAAACTGGAAGTTACCTGGTTGATACCAGGAGGAGGTAGACATTAACACTTGTGCTAATGGAAGGCTGCCCGAGGGCCCTCCTCCTTCATCAGTAACTTATCAAACAAACATAAAGAGAAGTTTCTTAAATTCAGCTTATTGGGTAATTTTCGCCACAGATCTGTCATAACAGGCATGGCTATGTGACAAATTGCCCCATCTTTTTAAAGCCAGACGGAATTGAAAGGGGTTTTTTTTTGTAGTTCTGGAAACAAAAACTTTTTTAATTGCAATAATTTTCTTTAATAACATTGCCGTTTAGATTCAAATGTGCCTCGTCGGACATAAAAATGCAGTTTAAAATCTTTTCACCCTCTGCCGCCATTTGAGTGATCTTAATGTTGCTTGTTACTTGAACCCTTAATGGAAGTAAGCTTAAATCTTGATGCAAAACTGTCTGCAGGGACAGCCATTTGCGCAGATGAGCTCCTTGTCAAAAATCTAGGATCGGATTGTATGGCAGCAGCAGGCTCAAAGATAAGCTTTATTCTTCTTGTTGGTCTTCTAATCACTTCTTTAATATGCCCAAGAAATCTCTACAGAGAGACTATGCGGATTAATATACAAGAAATAAGCCATTCCTGCCTTATTTAGAAGCGACTTACTTAGATAGACTAATACCACAATGCAATCCTAATAAAGGATGGAGAAGCAAATATCGGATTCTTATTTTTAAGCATAAGAACCCACGGAGTTTTTTCTTGTTTTAACTTACGAAAAAACATATTATTTTAACGATAACATCTTCGTTGGATAAATAAAAATCAAAATATCGCTTATATGTTTTTAAATAATATATTGACATTGTTTCACTGAAAAATTTTTGATGGCTACAGTAAACAACAAAAGAGAAATTTTAAAACAAGTTTGTCTACAAAGTACTAAAATTTTTTAACGTATTCACTGTAACACCTACACATGCCCACCCCCGTTTGTATAAAAATGTTCATACATGGACAGTTTACCTAGACTTCAACTCAGATTCACAAGAAATATTTTTCCTTTAAATGCAGCTAAAACATACACACATGTATGTGTAACTAAAGCTGGTAAAAAAGCATTTTCATATGTGTTTATATGTAAGAAATTTTTACTCAATGTTTACATGTGAACAAATGCATTAAATTATTGACTTTTTGTGGCTGCCAGAGTTTATTAAAGTTTATTCTCTTTCTTCTTTTACCAGCCACAGATGTGTGTGTACCTTTTTTATGATCACCGTGTTAAAGCAAAATCAAAAAAACTAAAAGGATGTACAATGTTTTGCCTGAGTATGTGTGTGCAGTCATATTGAAGTTATAAATGATTTTTATACTTACTTTTAAAGTGAAGTTACAGGAAGAAAGCATTGCTTTTTATTACAAAATTGATTGGTAGTTGGTTTCTAAAAGCCATAATAAATTAAAATTTTCATATTTTACCATGTGCGTGTGTGTTGTTTTTTTTTCGTGGTAAAGAAAAACATATTTCATTTGTTTTATAAATTGAAACGTATAAATTTTATTGGGTATGAGACCAGATGAAAAGGTAGGACTTTTATTTAAGAATCTCATATTTGTGATTTATTTAAAAAAATTCTATTTAAAATTGAAAGCGTTTGTTAGGAAAACTTTAAATTTTTAATTTTTTTAATTTCTTGCTACAACTTTTACAAATTTAACCTTCTTAGAAAATTGAATAAACTTTTCTTTGTTTGTGGTTTGTACTTTTAAAACTACAGGTGGAAATAAAACCATATATATGAAGGTTTAGTGAAATTTAATTTCATCTTATTTAAATTGGCTGTATATAAGAATGTTTGTCTTTTAATTGTTATGTTTTTGTGATTTGGTTTTGCTTCGGAAGTTTTCTAGTCACTTGCATCATACCACGTCTTTTGTCATTGTGTAGGTTAATTTGAAATTTATGTATTTTACTAAAAAAAAGGAGATCAATATCCGGTACCTTTTGGAAATTTAAGACCCTTGGTAATAGAAAATATTGTAAAGATTATATATTGCTACTTCCTGGATACTTTTGGTAACTTTTTAATTAATATTGTATGTTTTGGGTGTATGTGTGTATGTATAATATAAATTGTGTTTAAAATGTCTTAAAAAATTTAAAAATGTTTTTGACACTTTCCTGAAACATTGAAGTCAAAAAGGAAAATAGTAGTTATAGTAAATTATAATAAATTATAGTTATGGTAAATTAGAGTAAATTATATTGTGGTACTTTATGTAACCTCTAGACCAATCTAGTTAAGTCGTTATTCAAGTCTTGATTAAGAACTATCGAAGAATTTTATGGATTATTCAACAATGTATTTGTTTTGTAATGTATGTATAGTAATATCTTTCTTTTACTCTTTCTATTCGTTTCTACTGTATTTTATTATTATTGTTATTATTATTATCTTTTAATTGTAATTGTAATTGTAATTGTAAGTCAAAACGCTTTTAACTTTTACCAATCCTATACTGTAATTATAAGATTTAATGTCTTGTTGTATAGGATAGCAAATAACATAAATAAATAAATAAATAAATAAATAAATTTTTGATACTTTTTTTAAATTATTAATCCCGAAAAGGAAAAATGGGTAAAAATCCCATATTGGTATTTTTTATTTTCTATTTGTTATTCATAATCCAATGTATGTATGGCCTTTAAAAAAAGTGAACAAATTGTAGGTATTTTTTTGAAATTTTGTTCTAACTACCCCCTTAGAAATCGGTTAATATTATTAAAAGATATTCTTAAAAAATTTTTTTGCGTTTTTTGAGATTTGAAGCATTGAAATAGATATGAAAAGCAGGGATATTGATCACCATTAGAAGCTTATTGCACAAAAAGTACATTTTTCATATTTTTGGTACTTTTTCTAATTTTTTGGGACAATGCGTCTTTATATATGAAATTAATGATAATTAACGCATATTGAGGTCGATAATCATTAAAGGAGACAAAAGGTACTTTGCACATTTTATGTACTTTTTGCATTTTTTCAATTTACGACTTAAAATATAAAAAGTTAAAGGCCAAATTGAGGTTGGAGTTAAGCAAGATTGAAAGCAGTAAATTTTTTTCATTTTGAACTTTTTGTTTATTTTTGTGGTAGATTATGAGTCTAAAAGCATGATATACATGAACTTTAACACAGATTAAGGCCAAAAATCAAATAGGCAGACTTTTAAATATATTTGATTAACCTTTTCAGTTTCTCAAGATTCTTATTTCACAAATATGGAATTAAGCTTAATATAACCTTGACCTTAAAATAATCTCTTAGCCAATTTGAACTCAAAAATCAATTAAGTGGTCAAGAGGGTCTTTTAGCATTGAAAGTTAGGGCTAAGTCAAAAGTCATAAAAAAAGACTATAGATTCTGGAAAAAGATTGTCTAGAAAATAAAAAAAAATTTACCTTTTTTCGCTCGTAGAACGATATTGTACTCAGAACTTTGGTTCAGCTGTTAAACGAAGTAGTGGGTTATTTGCTGGTATATGTTTTTATAAAAAAACTAAAATTTTTTTAAAAAATGTTGCCTTTTTTAAAATCTCTCGTAATCTTTCGAACATGGCAATAATTTTTTTATTTGTTTTAAAAGTCTTTCAAATAAAAATTTTGCATAGAAAAAATTAATATTAACTTTTCTTAATTGGTTACAATATGCAAAACTATTTAAATCCTTCTATAATAAAAATTTTTCTGGCCTAATTTTCTATTTTTATTTCTTTTAATTTGAAGAAAATTATATTTTTTTTAAGGTTAAAGGAAAATTTATTTAAAAAACTTGCTCATGAATGCATTTTCGTAACCAGATACGTAATTTCATCATCATTATTTTTTGAACGGTAGCATAATTTTTGGCTATTAACACTACCTTTTTCACTTTAATGTTATCCAGAATGGTAAACAGAAAAACTCTTAATTTGATTACTGAGGACAAAGTGTAAATATACTAAATACACAATGCTTTTTGTATTAAAGTGTCTTTGTCAACATTTGACTAACGGTTAGGAATCATCCATGTATCAGATAGAATGAAACATTAAAAAATTTAAGTTTTTTACAAACACACATTACAAACTACGAAGTCATACATTAGTTTATTAAAACAATAAAAAAATTAAGAAACCCCAATTTTGTGGTAAGTTCTGGCTTTAATACAAATGATTGTCTGCATGTTTGTTCTTCCTAAATATTTCATTATTTAGGAATGTATTGTTCCCCAAAATACTTTGTCCTATATAGTTTAGATATGTTTAGATTTGTTCATACTCGTATATGTAGTTTCCGGCACGTTCGAATGTTTGTTATTTTTGTTTTTGTTATTTTTTGCTTTTGACAACATAAACAAAAATAAATAAACACAAACTAAATGTGTTGGAAATGTGAGAAGATATCAGTAGTAACTACCATATTATCAGCATGACGTAGTTATTAAACACCTTTAAATACGCATTTTTGTAACTTAACAAATACAAATACAGAGACGTTTTACGCACACACAAAACCTCTTAATGTAAATAAACTATATGTTGGAAAATAATTGTAGTGAAAATAAAAACGGGCCCAAAATAAATAGAAAAAGCAAATAAAACGAGGGATACATATCCGTTTACTTATGTGTCACCTACAACTACATATCTCTACATATTTACATATATGTGCTTTAAGATATTCACTATATCAGAAAAATAAACAAACCCGTTTAATATTTTCTTTAATATTCCAGCCTTTTTTGAATCTAGTTTACCATTAATATAATCCCTCATTCTTTTGTTTATAAGCTGAAAGAGAAAATAAATGCTTTGATGGTAGAAAGTGGTGTTCTTGCCTCAATTCTATTACACGAAATTTTAAAAGTCGCATTTCTAACTGATTTTTTACAAAGTTTTTGAAAAAATCACATTTTTTTTATTCATGATTTAATGCTTTCAAAAAAATTAAAATATACCGAGTATGTGCTAAGCATTTGTAAGATAAATTTTCTAGTTTTTTGAGCACAACTGATAAAATAACTTTTAATGATTTTATGTTTATAATTTCTTTAGTTAAAAAATTTACAATTGTAAAAACTAATTTTTAAATTGATAAAAGTTTACAAAGCATATATGGCGTCTTTTGAACCATTTGCGGTTATTTGAAAGACGTGTGTACTTAATACTTGTACCTTAAATAACTTTTTTCTGTACTCACCGTAGCTGGGATTTAAGCCAGCGACTCTCCGCACTACAGTACAGCGCGCTACCTCTAGGCCACCAAAACACTCTGTTTTTAAATGCTAAATAGTATTTTAAAACAACAAGTTTTTTTCTGCTTGATTTGTTAAAGTAGTTCAAAAAGGCTAGATATGAGAAAACCCAAGACTAGATCTTACTTTAAGTACGATTTTGGATAAATTTAAGAAAAAAAATTCTTGATTTTAGAATGTGTGTTTTCTCTCAGTGTACTTTTAAATATACCAATGAATGAACCAACAGAAAAACAACAACAAAAAATTATTAAAAATTGCAAGACGTTAATACATACAAGTAAACAGTCACATCAAATTTAAATTTTTAAATGTGTTTTAAAATAAATAAATATATAAGGTCTACAGTACTACTAGTCATAGAAAAGAACGGCAACAGCCTTGACAGTAAAAATGGTAACTTTTTAGAGTAGTTTTGAAAGTAAGACATTTAAAAGCCACTAATAGGTACTTTAGATGGACAGTGACATTGCTTTGTGCTCATTACTTAAGGCCTTTAGCAATCGCCTAAACAATTATTGCTAAGCAAATAGCTGTCATTTAAGTCATTTAAGAATTTCAGTTTATTAGTTTTTCAATTCGTATGAAAAAATGAGTAGAAATTTAGAAAAGGTGGATCATATATTAATTTAAATTATGAAAAATCTTATTCAAAATATTTTATTTCCTAAATCAAATCGTGGAAAAAACGTGAAATTGCTTTTTCGCGTGTTTTTCACTCAAAACAATTACCAATCACTGTGCCGCTATTCTGCCAACGATGTTGCTTCTTTTCAGAAATAAAAATCGCTACGCGGAATCGAAGCTGTAAAATAAAGAGGAAACAAAAAAATATTTTTACCACAAATTAGTTTAAAAAGGTACTTTTGTAATAACGATCAAATAATTTTTGCTATTAAGAGGTAGAGAAAAATGGGTATTGACTCTCTTTGATAAATGCTGAAAGCTACATTTTTTATTTTATGTCAAAAATAATGGAACAAAAATTTTCAAATTATAAATTTTTACTAAGATTTTTATAAGCATACAAAGCTAATATATGATTTCTGTGACCTATAATTATTTTTATTATTTGATCAAATTTGAAATATCTAAAGATAAAAGTTTTTAATAATCACAATTTTTATTTTTAAATATATTATCGTGCTAGTCAAATAACAGGATGACTAATAAAATATAACTAAAACTTAAACAAATTTAGTGTCATCCGATGGATGGCAAAAAATTATAGTAAACAGTAAAAATAACAAGTAGTAAACACAAATACAATGAGTACAAGGGAACCTAGGGTTGCACTAGGACTAAGATTCTTCTAGATAATAAAAAATATGAAAATAATTCCAGTGTTTGAATTCCAGTTAAAGTTTTTTTCAATAAACACACTCGCATTCAACTTACAATAGTACCAAATAGAAAGAATGCTGATGAGAAACTGGAAATTACTAGCTATAACCATTGAAGTAATGTTAGGCCGAATAAATAAAAATTATTAGAAGATATAAAAAAGTTCAAACTAATAGCTATAAATATGTATTTTTCTTTTACTTCTAAAAAATTTTATTTGAAAAAGCCAGTTTTTCTTCCGATACTTACTGAGTAGAATGCATTTTTAAAACCAGCTTGGTAGTTTAACTTTAAATAACTCTAAAAAGAGAATACGCAAAAGACAGCTGGTGATATAATGGTGATAAGAACAACGGTATCCCAAAGAAACCGCCAAGGAAAAATGTTAAGCTTTCACAAATCATTTAAAGAGCGTTTACCTTTCAAAGACACCTACAGACATCTATTCTTGCTACATAATCCTTAAAACATGATTTCAATTACAAACACGATTTCGATTCGTAGACACCTTAGAAGCTAAATATAAGGGTAAAAAAACTTATAAATTTAATAAAACTAGCAACTAAGTTCCTTAACATTGGTCCGCATAGCATAGATTCAATGTTTTTTTATTTTTAAAGCCACTAAGGGTCTTGAATAGTTTCCGACAATTCAAAAAGCTAGTGTGGTAGAAATAAGTGCTTTGCACTTTGCTGCCTAGTATGTCAAAATTGTTCAAAATTGTTGTTAAATGCCTTATCAAGAATATAGATTAGCACGAAAATGTAGCTAGTGCTATAATAATAACTCACAAATAAGTGCAAGGTATGAAGAAGCCTTTGAGGATAGAAGGCATAATTTAAGAAAAAAAAACAAAGTATAGAATGTGCTGTTATTAGCTTATCTTAAAGTCACAACCTATTACTTAAAATTGGGAGATGACCTAAATTATCCGTACCCAATTGGGCTTGGCGTTCTAAAAGTTATACTCAAAATAGCAGAAAAAACAATGTATTTCAACTGGAACCAATTTGAAAAAACTGAACAAAACTTTTATAATTTTCAATGAAACCCATATTAAAAAGTTCAATTACCGCCAATATTATTTGATGTCATAAACTACAAATATATAATGCCACTGTAAAGTACAGTTTTGTCACTTTTTTCTGTTTTAGCTGTTTATTAATTTATAACTTTCCCATACTTTAAATATACATTTTTCTTAAAAAAAATATATCTTTATAAATTAATTACATAATTTTTAAAAATGGCAATAAGCTTTCTTCCTTGTTTTAAATATCAAAAATTGCAATAAATCACTTAATTCAACAAAACTGACATTGGTAGAGCAAACAATTATGGGTGCGTATAAGTAATAAGTATTACGTTGCATAAGGGCATAAAGTATACGCATGTTTTTTGGTATTTAACTGGTTAACGTTGTTTTTGCTTATGGAAATAGAAAAAAAAATTTTCAAAAATTAAACAAAAAATTAATTTTTTGCATTTTAACTTTAAAGCGTACAATTACATTTTTAAAATGACTTCATCATATCAACAGACTTTTCATAAAAAATAAACACTTAAATGAAAAAATGTCCATTAAGAAAAAAAATTTATGCATTTAATATTTAAATATTATAACGTTTAATTTAAGTTTTTTCAAATAAGTTTTTCGTTCTATAAATTCCAAAATAATTTAATTCTTCTTTAAAAACTTTTTATCTTCTATCATTGATATCATTACATGTTTAATCTAATCATGATAAAATCTATATTCAATGCTATAACCCAAAGTCATCAATAATGCATGAATTTTTTTACAAAACTTTGTTAATAAAACCCATTGTGGTTATATAAAAAAACAAAAAATTATGTTTAATCAAAAATATTTATTCTACTGTATGTGTATTGGCATTGTATTACAAATTCTATAAACTACAAACTGATTAACTCTAAAATACAACCATATTATGAGCAAAAACTTTTCTAATATACAAACTTATTACGATAATTTTTTTTATCTTTTTTACTTTGTAATAATATTGGTCATAAAAAACCCTAATTTAATGACTTATTTGTTATTCTAAAGAAAAAATTATTTTGGTGTTGAAATTAATAAATTCAGTGGCAGTATTGGCACTTATTTTGAATTTTGCTATTTAAAAAAACACACAAAATATCTTTTTTTTTAAGTCAAACAAAATATTTATTTTAAAAGTTATCAAAAGCTTTTTAAATAAAATTTTGTTTCAAAATTTGGATTTTCGGACTCTCATTTAGAAGAATACACCATGAATCCTGAGGATGATATGAGCTTAATTATTTGTTTGGCGGTAGATATTAAAAAACATGATTTTAGAAAAAAAGATACTAACGAACAGTGATGAGTGTTGCTCCATAATTTTAAAAATTTAGATTATAGAGCTTTAAATATTCAATAAATCAAGCAAAAAAGAATAATAAAGAAAATTTGCTAAAGTTATTTGAATTCTTGTAATATGTGTATTGTACATCGTTGCTGCCAAAATCATTTTTTTCCTCTCTAGAGCAAATGTTTCTAGCCAAATATTTTGATAAAATAAATATTTGACTAGTAACATTTGTTCTAAAGAGGCAAACGAGAGGTGAAAAATATCCAGTGTCTGATGATCTTAATCTCTTGCTTAATTGTTATCCATTATCACTTGGTTTATTTGTATGAAATTTTATGTTCCATGTAGATCTAAATTTTCCGTTGTTAATTAAAACAAGAAAATACCTTTTTTAGCTCAAATAAGAGCAGTTTAACGTGCTTAGGTTCCTTGTTTTGATCTTGAATTTTTTGCTAGTTTTACCAATTTGATTTAAAGCTAAGCATAAAATACTGAAATTAAATTATTATATAAGATCAGGATCAACAGGACTTTAAACCATTTCTTGAAAATATTAAAAACAGCTTTTAACATTATTATTGACCCAAAAAAGTCCGCTTTTGGAAGACAGTTTTTAGATTTAGGAAAGAGGTTTTCTTGTTGTATTGGCAGGAGGTAGTTTTGTTAAAAAAAGGCATGAAAAACCAAAAAATTTATTCTTTTTCCTATCCAGAGCAGCTCCTTAGAAACTTTGGTTCTTGTTTTTCTCTACCTGGAGTAAAATTCAAATTTATATTATTAG
The DNA here is from genome assembly GCA_963583895.1 of Melanophora roralis. Taxonomy (NCBI): domain Eukaryota; kingdom Metazoa; phylum Arthropoda; class Insecta; order Diptera; family Rhinophoridae; genus Melanophora; species Melanophora roralis. The sequence continues at coordinate 25,193,061 of OY757187.1, read as the reverse complement.
ATAAAAATTTATTTTTAATTACGAGGAAAAATATAACCATTTTTATAATACGCATATCAAGCCCTGCCAACTACCATTTGAATTTTTTTGCATTCATGAGATACAAAACACTTAAATTTCTCGAAACTCTGCAGCACAAGCAAGGATACGTTTATAATGATCTATGGCCAGAAAATGTCCTTAACCATATATTATAATATAATATACTACCCGGGCACTTTTAGCAATTATTTTTTAAAAATTTCAGAAAGAAGTGATAAGAAATTCCAAGCATCACTGCTAAAAACTACCATATATTTCAATCAATTAAGGTATACCAAATTGGCTTTAAGTTTATACAATTTTTAGCGCCTATAAACTTAATTGCGTAAACATGCACGCTTCAAATAAATCTATATTGTAAATAAAAATTTAGATCAAATTTAAATGGAATAAAACATGTTTCAACATTGTTTCAGATTATTTAGTAGTTTTTAATCGAACTCATTTTTAAGGTAGTTGTTGCACACATTTTCACTATTTTTTTGGGTTTTATCAGTACAAGATGTCGTAAAATTTCCTAAGAAATCTTTGAGGATGAACAATTTCTCCGAGCTAATTTTTTTTTTATTTTGCTAAAAACTCTGTTAGTGGAACCCAATTATTTACCTTAGTTTCATATTTTTAGAATCAAAATCTAAAAACAACGCAAGTAACTTTCAGAAACGCGAAAAAGTTATTTTTTCGTTTAGTTTATTTTGATTCTAATATGGGCTAGAAGAAGCTTGTTTTATATATCTGGACTCATAATCCTTAAATATGCAAGAAATTACCTAAAATATTTAAAAGTACTTTTTGATCACTTATTTAGCTTTTCACTTTACTCTGGGTGAATATTTGTTAATATCATATTTTTAGACTTTTTATCCAAAAATACGCAAAAAGTACCAAAAATTATACTTTTGAACCAAATAGTTTATTTTTGCCTTCAGTCTGGCCAAATATTTGTCTAGACACAATATATTCTAATGTGAAAAAAAGTACCAAACATGAAAAAAGTTATATTTTAACCACTTAGTTAACTTTGGCTTTAATCTAGGTCAACAGTCCTTAAATACACTCATATCTGTGGATTCATAATTTAAAAGCAATAATAAAAAATATGTAAAAAATGCTTCTTGCCCTCTATGTTGACTTCTGGCCTTAACTGGTGTCCATTCCCTTTCTTTTTATGTCTCTTTACTCAAAATCTTACCAAAGAAAAAAGAGAGCACAAAAATAAAATCTTTACACTATTTTACCCGCTCTAGAGCCAACCAATTAAAAAAATTGAATTACATTCTTTTCGAAACTTGTAAAACATAATTTAAATCAAAGTAGTAAGAAAACCTTTTTTTTACCCAGAATTAAAAAAGCTTTACAAACATAATAATTATATTTTAAAATCCGTAGAATACATTCTGAATTCTGTTTTTGTCATTTTTGGCTCAAAAGTCAGAAAAGGTTCCTAAAAAGTACCACTTTCTTTTTTTTCAACCCCTAAGAGTCCGGGGTCTTAAAAGAGAACTAACAACGTATTTAAAATTTTTCGTGACCTGACGAACGCAGTTTTATATATGCAGTAGTTACGACAATTGCCGCAATATAGTTTTCACCTTTTTTTGAGTCCTTTCCAAAATTTCAAAAAAATGCAAACATGGGTTCATTTTTTTGTTAGGTAAGGTGCTTAATGTTTAAATTTTGTTCCTATCGTGTACAGGGAACGAGATATTGACATATCGATTTTCCTCATTTTTACCCCCTTGGAATTCAAATTTTCTAAAAATCCCACTAAATTAAGTCAAAATTTCAAGTCTCTAGCTTTACGCGTTTAGGCTGTGCGATTATGATAGTGTCAGTCAGTCGGTCAGTCAGTCGGTTGTTCCCTTTACAATTTTTATATATTTAGATAACTCGATTTAACCCATCAAAACACAGAAGATCCTTTTACTATACTTCCTAAACTTTACTTTTACTTTTACATACAAGTACTGCAATTTTTTATATCTTTATTAAATTTATGAATTTTAATATTTGAAACCTATTTTAACTTTTGACTTTAATAATTTAAAACCAATTATTAACTCTGTCATTTTAACATTTTCTTGCTAAGAAAACTTTTTGAAAAAACTTTATATGTAAACTGTGTTTTGAATTATTTATTAAAATAGAAAATTTAACAAAAAAGCTAAAATTAGGAAAAATTTTAAAATTTCCTTTAAAGGGTTAGAGCATGCAAAAAATAATTTAAAAACTTAGCTACAACGACAGCTCTTATTTTATGTATATGCCACAAAATAATGTGGTAACAAAAAGCAAACATAGAAAAAATTTACATATTAATCGAAAAACTTTTATAAAAATATAGTTCAAAAGTACTTTCCTTTCTTCAATGTTAAAATTTTTTCTTACATATTTACATCTAAAGCCACCAATCTTTACTTACATATTTTAATACTTATTTCTTTGTAGCATTAACCAATCAACCGAGCAGTCAGTCAATAACGTTTCATCTTGACAAGTATGTTGTGTCATACTTGATGAAATAAACATTATCAAGTATCTAAATGAATGTTGTTAATAATGTCATGAACTACTTTTGGTAGTGGTATGATAATGATAACTATGATGAAGAAGAAATACAGTCGTTCTTACACAAAAATCTATCGCTACTAGAAATAGATAGAGTTTTATAAAAAGTTTAGCTTTGACATGAAAATGTCAAGTATTTAAATATATTTGAGACTAAAAAAACCAAAAATGTAAAAAATTATAAATAGTGTTTTCCAACACAATAAAATTTTTATTAAAAATATTTTGATTTTATCGTTGCCTTTTTGATACATCTTTCGACAATTGTCGCTTTCAATCAACTTGTCCTTGTTTTACTCAAGCTTTAAACAAACTTTTTTATTGATAAATAATCAAGAATCAAATATTATTTTATTCGTTATTGATTTCATAAAAAATCCTTAATAAAAATATTATCAATAAAAAATATGACATTAATTTTTTTTTATTTGTTTTCATTTTACTTTCAGAACTTTTTCAAATTATAATTGTTGTCAGTATGCGATTGTCATAAGATGAAGAACATGATTTAAATGCAAATTTGTTAACGTTAGCGAAAAGTAGTTTTGTATTTTAATGTTGATGATGCTAAAACTTTGTTTGATTTCTTTTCTTTTCATAAAAAGTAAGTACTTTGACTATTTTATTCCAATTGTTGTAAAATAATTTTCTGTAATTATTTTTCTATTTCTGTTTTTTAAACTTCATAATCTATTGAGCAATAAATAGAAACAAATGTAAAGGAATAGAACTTGAGATAAAAACAAGTAAGAGCGCTATATTCGGCTGTGCCGAATATTATATACCCTTCACATTGGTCTTTAAATATACCCAGCCGAGTAATTTTGTACTGCAAATAATATAATAAAAAACCTTGTGCGAGTTTAAAAGCCCATAGAAAAAATAACAAAATTTTAACGTTCGTATGAATAATAGAAATAGATGAAGAAGATTTGAGGTTGAAAGTTTTAAAAGTTTTCGACATTATCCATATTTAAAGGTTAATAAAACTTATTAAATGTTCTAGTCCCGCTGCTTTTCTCCAACTTTTTTTCCAAAATGTATGAATTATTTGATTATTACTTTTTGTAGAATATTCAAAGTCGATAGCTGTAATAGTTTTCCAGAAGAAGCGTATGGAAAATTTTATAAAAATTGTTAATTTGTATAGGAGCTACCCCTTCTTCACCCCGCATCCGAAAATTTTTGTTCTTTAAAGCGTAGGCCTTGTGTTCCAATTACTTTTTGTAGAACATTTCATTTCGATATCTCTTATAGTTCCCGAGATATAGCGAATCAATTTTTTCATAAAAATCGTTAATTTGTATGGGAGCTACCCCTTTTTTTTGCCCCCACTCAAAAAATTTTTTCTTTAAGGTGTAGGTCTTTGCGTACAATTATTTTTTGTAGAACATTTTAAGTCGATAGCTGTTATAGTTTACGAGATATAGCGCATAAAATATTTCACCAAATTTTTGCAATTGTAGGAAAAATACCCCTTCCCCTACTCCAATATTATTAAATCTCCTTCTTTAAGAGTATCCGTGCCAAGTTTTGTGGCAAGAGTGACTATACTTACTGAGATATATACGGATATATGCACGGATTTTGTCCTAAAAATAATGGGTTACTCTGGGTTTTCGCTTATATCTCGGTCAATAGTGAACCGATTTTGCTGATTTTAAATAGCGATAGTTTCCAGGATATTTCTAATAGTTTGACACCATTACCTGGTCTGTATCTTTTTATTTGACTCCGGAAATTTGATTTCAACAGACGGACAGACGGACATCGCTAAATCAGCTTCCCTATCTATAAGGATCCAGAATATATATACTTTATGGGGTCGCAAATGAATAATTAAGAAATTACAAACGGAATGACAAAGTGATATATACCCTATCACTATGTGAAGGGTATAATAAAATCAACTCATAGTCGTAAAAAATGTAAAGAACGAATATATTTGTATGTAATAGTAACAAATTTAGTCTTTTTGCGAAACTAAGCTTTACTTGATTATATAACACAAATAAGACAAAGTTTAAAATTTGGCCTTGATTTAAGGATAAAGGTATACATATAAATAAATCTTTTATTAGGTTTCAACAATAGTTAAATTAAAAATATTAAAAAATTACAGAGGCCAATAGAGCAAAGACTAATTGCATCAACTTTTTGTTTCTTTTTTTAAAGGGGGATAAATGAAAACCCCGAAAACAATTTTAGTAATTTTTACAAACACAGGCACAGTTACATAAAAAGGGTATTAAAAATAGTTAAATTAATGATAATGTCAGTAAAACAATATCAGCCAAGTGAGAGTTTAGGTTGTTTTAGCCAAGATAATTGTCTGGCAATGCTGGCTTCGACAGGAAGTTTCTAAATTATGGAATAATTCACTCATTAGAGTTCTTTAACCGCAAATTAAACCTGCCTTCCCACGATATACTGAAAGTTTGTAAAAGAAGTTTCTGTGAGTCCATACAAAAAACAAAGAATTTTCTTAAATTTGGTAGAGTTCTAGGCATAAAATAGTAAAATCCTAAATGTAGCTCAGCTCAAAGGATAACTCTTGATCTGAATTTTTTGTCAGACAGAATCTTTATGAGTCCTCACCATCAATGTGCAAGTATGTCCTTTTTCAATAGTTGTTTTTTTTTCAAAAAATTTGCTAGAGCCTAATTACGTCTCATCGCGTATACTCTTAAACACTAAGAAAAACCACATTTTCTAGTCAAAAAAATAATAAAGTTTTATCTCTTCTTCAATTAAGTTTATCCAATAGTTAGAGAGTAAAGGTTGAGTTAATTTTAAAGATCAGTAAATGGGGTTATTAACAAGTAAACGACTTTTAACAGATCGTTTTAATTTTTTCACCTTCAGACCTTAAAATATGACAACGAACAGAAAGCTTTTTGTACCTCTTTAGTAGTGAGCATGCCCATCTTACAGAAGCAGCCCTACATTTTATTGTGAATGCAAATATTTGAGTAAGTGGTTCCTCCTGTACTAAAAAGGCATTGATCACTATTCTGTGTCTAATTCTTATTGCCTTTGACTCAAAATTAACCCTTTAACTCAAGTTAAATGTTATTTTCCATCTGTATCGATTCCTTCTACTTACTCCTAGTATATTGAAGGAAACCTATGTTTATTTGCTAGATTATAAGGAAATTTCCTATAATGTCTAATTGATAAATACAGTAAATTTTTTTTTATGACTCATGTTAGCTAGTAAGTAAAATACATATTAGAGGGATATTCAAACACTTTCACGAAGTGGTTAAGAGTAGAGAGCATAGTTTGGATACAGGTAGGGTCACTGGGTTTTAATGAATTTTTTATGGCAAGTTATTAAAGAAATAAACAAGTTTTAGGTCAGACTGGGTTTTGGGTCAACAATAGGTAGACTCAGATTTCTTTTTGACTTTCATTTTCGCAAAACAACGATACAAATGTTAAGTGGTAAATTTATGTCAAAACAAGTAAGAGTGCTATATTTGGCTGTGCCGAATCTTACATACCCTTCACATTGGAATTTCGAAACCCCGAACCTTTTTTATTTTTATCCGTTCTTTTATTTATGAGATATTTTTAATTTTCAAATAAGGGTCGGTATCATATTTTAACCCTTTTAGGATGATTATGGCAGCTGGGCTATACCCTAATTTTTCTTCAAATTTTTTTATGGAGTTTTACTCTAATTTTTTAAAATGTTGTATTGCAACCCCCGCGGGTGATGCTGATAAGGGGGAAGTATGTTCTAGGAATATGTTTGGAAGGAAAAACTAATGGGGGTCTGTGATATATTTTATTCTTCAAAGGGCGGCTCTAGAGAAGTTGTAGGGGTTTTTACCCTTTTTTTAAATTTTGTATGGCAACCCTGTAATGAGGCGTAGAGATATACATAAGTATGCTTCACAAAAATTTTTGCAAGGAAAAACTAATGACAGTCGGTCTTACATTGCAATTCCGGGTATGTTTTAGAGGTTTTTGGGCACAAATTTTAGAGAACAAAACAGAGGTAGTCTTGGTTTTTACTTATATCTCTGGCCCTTATCAGGCGATTTCGCTGAATTTTCGATTTTTTCGCAGATTTTTCTGACTGTTTGGGACCACTTACGGGTCTATGCGACAGCGTGGGGCTTCAGAAAGTTGATTTCAACCATAACACGGACAGACGGACAGACAGACATGGCTAAATCGGCTTCTCTATCTTTAAGGATCCAGAATATATATACTTTGTGGAGTCGCAAATGGATAGTAAAGAAATTTCAAATAGAATGATTAACTTATATATACCGTTATCACTTATGTGAAGGGCATAATAAAGGGTTTATTCATTTTTTATTTGAGTGCTTTCGAGTAAACAAACTACCGACCGAATGCCCTTTACTACATTTGATTTTTATTTTGAATGTACGCCGAAGCAGTTTTGGCTTCAGAATATGATATTTTTAATAGAAATAAGAATATAATTGTTAAATAAGCATAACGGGAAGTGTAAATCAAATAAAGGTGCAAAAACTTATTTAGGAAATGTATTTACGAAATTTAAGATGAAACGAAGGTTTACTGCGCATTTAAAAATTTTTTACAACTAGGTGGCCTTAAAGACATTTTTAGTTTCAATATTAAATCTACACGTTTTTCTTTTTGAACTCTGTTTGTATACATAACACGAAGACACCACTATGTGTTTTAAGGAAAATTAAAGCCAGAAACTTCCCAACTTTATTACGAATTGCAAGATGTGCTGACTTCTTGCTGGAATGAAAACTTTTGAAAAAAATATCCACTAGTTCCCTACTGCTTGAAGCCTTGCGCATGCCAAATAAGTTTTTAGCCAGTTGCAGATTATTAAAAGAAGATTAAATAATTTTTCTACTTTTCTATCCAAAAACTATATTTTAAGAAATTAGTCAAACAATTTCGGCGTAATTTTACCTGCTATTTGTAATTTTTGTAGGATAAGATTTCAGATAATGCGCTCTACGAACGGCTTTCCTGTCTCTGTGCTGAAAGCTTATCTTTGCCGGCCATTTGGCATTTAGCATAATATAGAGCATAGACCTGTAGCAATTTTAACTGATATTGATACTAATTGTTGCTCATTTCTAGCTTAAAATCCGTAAACAAATACTAACATTTATTGATTACACCCACACTGCATGCGAGGTAATATTATTTGTATTAGCAAATATGTTTATAATATCTAAAAAACCAGTATCATGCCTTCCTTTAAATATATTGGCTGACTCAAAATCACTCTCAGGATCAGCAAAAACTTCTCTGTTCGTCTGGCTGTGATCAAGGCTAAAAAAGAAAAAAATTTAATGAACTTTGACCCACGTAAATTTTGTTTTGATATAGGGATCAAAACCTTGAGACAGGCAATCAATGTTCGGTGCATGTTTTGACATAAAATTTTGTTCATATTTTTAATAGAAATTTTATTTCTTCATTAAATCATTTGGTGACACATCTAGAAAAAGAGGCTGTGATTTTAGCTTCACAGAAAAGAAAAATAAAACCTTTTGTTAAAAATAATTTAACTGCAGTCTTTATAGCCTCTTACCGGCCAAACATATTATAAACATAAAAAAGCAAATCAAATCCTAAACAATTTTTTTTATAAAAAAAACGTGCCACTTAAACTACAGTTTAAATGATAAAAACCTCTTGCAAAAGAGAAACGGAAACTTAAATAGCCTAACGGTTTTTGTAATTTCCACTCGAAAACAAAAGCTAAGAATAATGACAATAATTTATTAACATGTTTAGCTATTGTAAATGAATTTCAATGGTAAAAAATTTCAACAAAGAAAAATAAAAAAGGCAAATTGCAATAAAAAAGGCAAAAAATAGATGAAATATAAAAACAAACATCTTAAAAAAGATAACTTAATAATAAAAAATTCTAATCAAATCAAAAAATAATAATATATTTTTTACGAAATAAAACAAAAAAAAAACTTTTCACATAAAAAGTCATGACCGTTTAAAACAAAGAAAGAAAATAACTTTAGCAAATAAACAGAAAAATCGAAAATTGATATTTAAACACATACAAATGCATAATGACATCAGTGTGTGTATGCTAAAGTTTCATTATGTACAATGAAAATTAAAAGTGTATTTTGAATATGTACATATTATAACACACACATAAATATTTTAATCGTTGACCACTTAATTCTTCTTATACAAAAATTTCATCATAAGCCCTTTTTGCTCTTTTGAGCTGCTGAAAAGAAACTTAATTTTTTTAACGAATTCTTTTAAGTGTTTTCTCATTAGTACAAAATATATATTGTCAGAATAAAAAATAGCTAATTCGCAAAACTTTTCTATTTTTTTAATTGTATAAAAGATAATTTAGCTTTTTGTGCTATTTTGAAATTTATAATTTTTGTTACCACAGTTTTTGTTTTTTTGCCGTCGGTTATTCTTCATAATTTTGCTTCTACGCTGTAACATAAAACACGTTCTAAAATTAAAAATTTTATTATTGACTTTATACAAAATTCCACACTCAAAAAATTATTTATGTAAAATCAACTGGAAATGATATTTAAAATAACTGGATATTCATTTAAAAACCCTCCAACTTAATATTTATTAAAATCAACAAAATATTTTATTTAAACTCCGAAGTCAAAAAATTAACTAACATATTCATCTTAAATTAACTAGATTTTCTGGCATTTACAGCAAAACATACATTATCAGAAAAAAATTAACAAAATTAAATATTACTAAAAAATAACTAACAAAGTTAACTGCAACTGAAAATCAGTATTTTCGTGCAGTTTAAGCCTTGAACAACTCTTCAAACCAGTTAAAAACGAATATTATATTAAAATATAACGGTTTTTAATTTAAAAACAACTTTACGGAATACTTTCTAAATAACTTACAGTCAATTACTGTAATAATTTTTTGAGTGTACTTGAAATTATAAGTACAATCCGTACTTAGGTTTTCTCTAATCAAATCTAGTTTGGATTATTTAAAAAGTTTAAGCAGAAACAAATTTGTTTTTGCAACCAAGTGTCTTGTTTGTCCAGATGGTAGCGCGCTGGTGCTGCAGTTCAAAGAGTCTCAGAATCAAATCAATGCTACGACAAGTACGGAAAAAATTTTTAAATTAAAAATATTAAAAAAAGTATAAAATACAAAACTCCTCTTATTAAATAAAGCTACTTCTTGAATCAAGTAAAGATTATTTGGATTATTTTTTATAGTTAGTTACTTTAAAAATACAAAAAAAAAAATTGCTTATATTTAATCCAGCAAAAAAATCCCGGAAAGCGGAATATGAAACCAAATTCCTAGCATGGGAAATCCCGGGAAATAACCCTATTTAAACCTCAATAAATGTCCGCGGATGCAACTCTAATTACACTTAAATCAATAATATCAGGAATTTTATTTTGACCGGTTTGCCAGTAAGTTTGTGGTCCAGTTTAAATTGCCTTCAATCCCATTCCAGACAAGGCGTTATACAAAACGCCACCTCTAGAAGCCGGAAGACACACAAAGTATACTAAGCGTTAAAGCCACCAGCAATTATAAAGCAAAATCATAAGGATTAATGATAATTGGTGTACACATTTTAGTCTGACAAGACTTTTGTACATTGGCTTTTAAAACAAGACTAGTTGCTTACCTGCTCTATTGGAAAGTAGGTACTTTTTTTTTTTTAGCTGTAAGGTAGCAGAAATAGTTTTTTGTTATAATAAAAGCTCAATTGGATTAAACTGTAAAGCAAAGTAAATATACTTTAAATGCAAATAAGAAAAACTTTTTGTAAACAGAATCCCTAACAGATTATTCAGAGTCTCCATTAACCAACGATTTATTGATTGGGCATAATAAAAGAAATAGTAAATATTTTATTTGTAAGAAAATCTTATCGAATATGAGTAAAATTTTATTAAAAATAAAAAAAATAAACCAACAAATGGATGAAGCTGTAAAATAAAAAACAAATATAAAAACTGTAAAACAAACATAAAATCTGGCTCCGAAAAAAAACCACCGTTAATGACATTGACCAATAGAAAAAATATATAAAGACATAGAAATCATAAATCCTTAGGATATTGTGAAATTATAAAATTTAGAAAGATTTATATATAAAGTAAAAAAAAAATGGCGAAAAAATCCTAAGACATAAAAGAGTTGGGTAAATAAAATAAAAAAGAAAACAAATAAATTTTATTCGCTTAGAAATGTGGAAAAGTCAAACAAATATTTACTTCTTCTTTTCCCCTTAATTTAGAAAACAGTAAAGAAATAAAAGTCTAAAATTATTTAAATCTTTTTTAAAAGATTTTTGACATTTGCATCGTAAAAAAATTTACTTTAAAATATTTATCCTTTGATTTTGTTTAAGGTTTTAAAAGGATTTGTTGTATAAATTGTATTTATTAGCCCAAGATTTGCTTTTGATGTTGTTTAAATTAGGATTTTATTGATAAAAAATCATTCATATACTAAAGATTGTTTTATTTTTATATTCAAAATATGTGGTTATAGTATTTATTTTTTGTGTACAGCATGACGTTTTTTATTGTAAACAAAATATTTTAATGCGATTATATTAAAGTTTATTTTTATTAAATAGTTTTGAAAATAATTATGAAAAATGAATTAAATGAGTTTTAAAGGTTTATCTCTAAAGTGGGAATTATTGTTTCAAACGATGACAGAAATTAGGATAAAAAAGAACCACACCATAAGGGCCACAAAGGAGTTTTGGGTTCTAAGGTGAACCCATCAACCAAAAATAACCTAAAATCAAGTAATAAATTCCTGTTTCCCCATTTAAGTATCAGTACCAATTGAGTTTTCCATCAAGAGAACAAAGCCAGTTGGAAATAGTGACAACTGATCTAAGGTGTACGTATCTTCATATAAATATCCTCGGGAATAAGTTTTGTTGACTTAAACTTCTTCATATACTACCCAGTTTCATAAAAAGTATATTTATATCTCCTTTGTATAATATATTGAAAACTATTCCCTGCAAATTATTGTTCTTAGTTTTATTGCGATTGGTCCATTATATGTCAAAGCTCCAACTTCTCGGAAACGTTTGTAATATCTGGATATATTATTATTATTAAAACAAAACTTCTTCGAAATAAATTTGAAAAAAAAATTGCTAAAATTATATAGAGCTAACAGTGTCAAATGCATGTTGGTATAAAATACTAAAGAGAAACGGCTGGCATTCTAAGGCTTATCTTCTCCGTTAAGCCAATTGGAGAAAAAAAAGCAATTGTTGTTGTGTTTTCATTTGCCCAAATTTTCCTACAAGACAATAATACTTAAGTGCTTCCTAGTTTTTTGACAAAAAGTAATTCTTTGAAAATACACTATTAGCACTTTTGCTATTGCTATTCAATAACACACATCAGATCAATTTTTATAGGTTCTTGGTTTTGTTTAATCAAGACATCGGCCAATAAGCGTGTTGTTAAATTTAAAATACATAAACAACAAATTTAATACAAAACATCCGCTGAAGCATTGTGTTTAAATTTCAAGTGTTTCAACAGATTTTCAATATATTTATAAAAAAAATTATGTGTGGAAGAGCAATGGCCAAAGCATATAACAAATGACGATACATTTTTTTTTAATTTTTGATAGTTGATTTTCTAATATAAATTTTTTTTAAAGCTCTGGCCATATTTGACCGTTTTTCAACTATCAAAAATATGAAGGGTGAATTGTTTTGTATTTCTTTTGTTTTTGATTTTCATAAAAAGATTTTCAGCGAGTTTTAAGATGAATGCTTTTTTGTACAGAAATAAATCAAACTGGCAAATGTCTTCTTTCGAGCTAGAAATAAAATCTGAAAAATGCAAAGCTGCTAAGGACAATGTTTACTGATTTATGCAGATTTTTTTTTGACTCGAAACAATCAGTTATAATAAGTATTGATAACCAGCGAAACCTTTGCTTACCTTGTAAGTTAGCAAGTAATATTGGAGATGGAGAAATATAGTTACCTATTGACTTAATAACTAGTTATTTCTGTTTTAGTTGTCGCTAACAAATGTGCCTTCAAAAACAAATCAAGTAACTAGTTACCAAGTAGTTTTAAGCGCCCTTACCAAAGTGTAATTTTTCTGTTGTAGCGACCTCATTACCTAGTAATCTATAAAATAATTAGAGCCCATTACCCAATTTCAAAAAGATTTCACTGTGTAGAATTGCAGTGGCAAATTATACTTGGCTTCTGATGGCTGTAAAAGCACACAAGGACTCCAGGTAATCTCTACACCTGTAAATTTGTTCAACACAGAAGGTGTTAAGACGCACAGCAAACTTTTTAAAATGACAGACTTCATCATTATTATTATTATTATTTATTAAAGGTCTATGGATTAAAATCCTTCCAGACCATGAAATTACACATGCATAAAATAATCTTAACTAATTACAAACATTTAAAAACCTTATAATATTACGTTTTATAACATCTACATTTACAGAAAAGTCAATGAAATAATAGAACTCATTGTAGTTTTTACACAATCTTCTAAGTGGATCCGCGTCGGCATAATTTGCTTGAAGACATTAAAGTTAATATTACCCAACAGAAATTCAGAATTAACTGTACCATTTAACAAATTAACCATAAAAGTTACATTTAGCATTAATCGTCTACTTTCCAGTGTTGGCAACTTAATTGTAGCAAGTCGTGCAGTGTATGATAAAATGTTTGTGTCAGGTCTCCATGTTGTATTACCTAAGCAAAATAAAAGAAATTGTTTCTGCACAGATTCAATCCGGTTCTTTTGATAAGCAGTATACGGATCCCAAATAATAGAACCAAATTCCAAAATAGGCCTTACTAAAGATGTGTACAAACGTATAGTTATTTGAGGTTCTGTAAACTCTTTAGCCCAACGTTTAATAAAAGCAAGCACACCACGAGCTTTGTTTACCACCATACTAATATGGCTATTGAAATTTAATTTAGGGTCAAGAAGAACACCTAGGTCCAGAAACTCCGAAACCAATTCAAGTTGATGTCCATTCAACAGAAAACGACAGTCAGTATTCCAACTTCGAGAAAATCTCATGTGTTTGCATTTTTTTAGATTAAGTGTCATTAAATTAGTGTTACACCACTCAGTAAATTTGTCCAAATCATGCTGTAACTGAATACTATCCTGAAAGTTTTTGTAACTAATAAAAATCTTCACATCATCTGCATACATTAAGACGTTACAAAATTTAATTGCACAGGGTTAATCGTTTATGAAGATGGAAAATAATATAGGACCCAAGTGGCTGCCTTGGGGGACACCAGATTTAACTGAAATATTCTTAGAAGACACGTTATTAAAAAGAACACACTGTTTACGACCTGTCAGGTATGACCTTATCCAGTTTAGAGTATTTTTCGTGAATCCCATAAGATAAAGTTTGTGCAAGATCAATTCGTGATTAACTTGATCAAAGGCCTTACTGAAGTCTGTGTAGATTACATCCGTTAACTGTTTATTGTTAAAACCATTATGAACTATGGTAGTAAGTTGCAAAAGGTTAGTTGATATTGAGCAGCCTTTCCTGAAACCGTGTTGATAAGGAGACAAAAAAGATGATATTTGATGGGAAACATTGTCCGTAATACATTTTTCAAAAAGTTTTGGAATTGCACTTAGCTTGGCTATACCCCTATAATTCATTATATTTGATCTGTTAAAAGATTTAAAAAGCGGAATAATATAGGATCCTTTCCAAAATTTGGGGAAATAACCAAGCTTTATTGATTTATTGAATATTATTTCGAGTGGACAAGCAAGCGCATTTGCACAATTTTTTAAAACGCAGCTGGGTACACCATCAGGTCCGCCTTTAAAAGACAATTTTACACGTTCTGTGGCTGATAACAACTGTGATGTGGTAATCGGATGGAATTGAATGGGTTGATGGATGGATGCAAAATCAGGAACAAAAACTTAATTTTTGTACCCACACAACATACGTGGTATCATGCGCTTTTGAGAATGTTTGTAACGCCTTTATATAATGGCCTTAAGCCCACCTTCGAGTATACCGATTGACTAAAAACCACTTCCTGAGTCGATTTACGCATGTCCATCCGTCCGACATTTTTTGAACACGTTTCAGGTTGAAACTTTTAAGGTATTTCGATAGAATTTTGGTATTGGCAGAACAATTTTTTGGCATTACTCCAATACAAATGACGCAAGTATTACTCTATCTTTAAATAATTTTTTACGTGTGTCTAATTAAATGCCACAAACTAACACACTGAACGCAAATATAATTGGATTTACATAATTTTATCTTCACATGCATCGTTATTAATGACCCCAACAAGCATATTAAGAACATGTTTCTATTACCGGTTTATTTTTTTGAAATAGCTCCCATACAAATGCCATCCCCGAGTAAGCATTTTGGTTTATTCTTAAATTTATCCAAAATCTTTCTTGAAATTTTTAAGAACGATCTGTACTTACATTTTCCTAAATCAAGCCTATTCGGATCGCTTCAATAAATCAAGCAGAAAAATACTTGTTGTTTTGATATATTGTTTTACATTTGAAAACAAAGTGCCTCAGTGAGCAAGGGGTAGCGCGCTTGCACTGCAGTGCGAAAAGTCTCAGGTTCGAATCTCAGCTTCGGTAAGTAAAAAAAATGGAATTTTTAAATTACAAATTTTAGGTATATATTAAATAAAAATAGAATATAAAACTCTTCTTCTTTAATAAAGCTCCAGAAGTAAAAAAAATGACATTTCATTTTCGAGTTAATCCCGTTTACGGCTTAAGTCAATCCTTTTTTCGGCTAACATCAAGTACGCTTCCGAATTTAGATCAGTTCGTCTTTGGCTTAGTTGTGGCTAAAAGTAAAAAACTCGTACTAGAAAAATCGTACTTGGAGTAAGAAATTTCGTACTTGGTTTCAAAAAAACCGTACTCACCGTACTTTTCACACCGCTATGGCTTGACTTAAGTCAAGTTTACTTAGTTAATTTTTTGTGTGGTTTTATATATATAAAGCTTTTTATATGCATATCATGCCATTGGTGCAATACAAGTCCAGCTACTGGAACTCATACTTTACCTTATAGAATGCTTTTCTACGCTATGTGCTATGCTATAGTGCCATTTTAATAAAAATATTAACACATTCCCAAGTTTCTTTTTGGTAGAAATAAGCTAACCTAATTTTTCGCAGATTGATCTAATATCAAGCGTACCTTCCGACAATCAAGTTAACCTCATTAACGACAGTCATTTTAAACGAAACACATACGACGAGATTTAACACAAAATACATTATTTTATAGGGTGTATTTTAGTCGAGCTTGATTGACCAAAACTTTCTTGCTTGTTTAAATTAAACTAATGCATTTCAACAAGGCGTTTTTATTTCAAAAAATTTTTGTTTTCATTTCATAATACAGCAACATCTTTCGCCTACACTCTTAGAGAAGACAAGGTAAAACTTTTTCATATCTTAAAATATAAATAATTAAAAACAAAGTTACAAGGAACTACAGGCAGCTTGCAAATAAATTATTTATCAGTTTTTATTTATTTTTTTTTCACAGCTATCTACATGTTTACATATGTTTATTCAAAATGTTGTGCTCGTTTTTGAAGACACCCAAAGTCCTTTTTTCTATCTTCTTTTCTACTGAACCGATACAAAATCAACATTATTATCGACCATCACTTTATTATCATAAAATATGTGGCATCAATACCATGTTTAAATAAAATACATTTGTAAAAGAGATATTCTTTATTCACGTTGCCATTAGCTAAGGGTTAAAAAAGGTCTTTTATATTGTTCTTGTTTGTTAACAAATTTATCCATAATCTGTGACAATTTGGTAACTTATGGTTCATCATTTAAGGTTAATATGTATTTGATTACAATTTATTTATTTTTGAATAGAAAAAGCAACAACAGCCTAAACCTAATATTTACACATATCAATACAGTTTGCATTTATATTGTGAAATAATATAATAGGATTAAAAACAAAACGAAAAACAAATAAGGAGTGTTACCACGCTAACACACACTACAAAGGTTAAGAAAAAAGAATCACCAGGATAATATTCGATAAAAATGTAAAAATGAATGCTTTGTTCTTTGTAAGGATTTACATGAAAGGAATATATAAAAATGTCTCTTAGATCTTGCACAAACTTCGTTTTGCGTGAGTTATTTAAAGCATAAAATTTATATAATTTATAATTTGTACATTTTTTATCAAAAAAAGGTTATAGATTTATAAAAAACGAGTTTTTTATTTAAAATTCCATTCAACACATTAGTTAAATAATATCTATTTGAGTTTTTAAAAATAAGATTTCAAATATAACTGAAAAAATTCAACTTGAAGAAAACACGATTTTTGACAAACTTGGTTAAAAATTTATATAAAATAAAAAAATACAGATTTTGTATGAAATCTTCGTTCGCTTTTAAGTACGGTCTTTAGTTTTTATAAGGGCCATTCCATTATGATGTATATGACCATTTTGCTAACACTACAGGTATACTCTAAAAGGGCAAGATTTCTGCTCATAATTTCCACTAGCACACCGCTATATTACAAACTGTAGATTTAAAAATGGTTCAATATTTTAGTGTTATGGTATTTTTAATTATATATCTCACTCATATTTCAAAAATTAATTGGTTCTTAAAAAAAAATTTATTGATAATGTAATTGGTAAAAATCTTTTACTAAAATTTAAAAGAGAAGAGCAAATTATTTAAATTTTGTTGACCCTTAGCTTTTCCCAAATTTATAATAATAAAACAAAAACTTAAAAAATTTTATTATAAGACAGTAAAATCGATAAAAAAAAACCGGCTTAAGTCGACTGAGAAGTAATTTAAAATAAATAATAAAAAAGTTATTATAAAATATTTTAAATATAAAAAACGCATAAAACATAGACAGCATGGTGATAACAATTAAAAAAAAATTGTAGATAAAAAAACGGTATCCTTTCTCTAACTTTAAGTGGCTATATCACTAGATGGCGCTGGCATAAGAATTAAAAATGGAAAAGGCTTTGGTTTTGTTAGTGCAAAGTGGAAAAAAAACCTCGAGGTGACTTACTATGGTACATGGGCCAGTCGGTTATATAGATGATGTTTACAACCAAATAACTAATATCTGGGGTAAATTATTCCAGAAGAAAGACGATTAACAAAGAAAGTTTAAGACAATAAGTTTAAAAATAAGTTTTTTTTCACATTTTTATTATTGAATCTAACAATAAGTATTTAAATCTTAAAACTATTTAATTTTTATTAGACCAGCCAGTGCCAGACTAAAATTCAAATTCTCATAATAAAATTAATTAATTCAGTAGATTCGTCTAAGTGCAATAGTATCCCTTCTTTTCAAAAATAAGTTAAAGTATTAAATTTGTTAAAGGGTTTAATTACGGAAATAAATTAGTTTTGAGGAAAAAATAACGTTTTACTGGTCGACTGGGTACACATTTTATAACTTTTGCATAATTCGGCACCTGCAGTAAATGAGCAGCTTTAATATAATTAAATAAAGCAACCTGTTTTAAAATACTTTCAACCTAACTGGTTGAAAGCCTGCAAATTTCAATATGGAAAAAAGCAGCCTCACTAGGACTTTCAAGAGCGATTATTCCATTATATTTTAAAAATGGATCCTTTCAAAATTCGAATCGTTCAATAACTGAAAGAAGGTGACTTTGATTTATAAAAAATTTTGTGAAACGATGCTGGAGCGTTTTCGCACTGTAAATCCCATTCTTTGGAGCGGTGAAGCTTATTTTCACTTAAACGGCCACGTGAGCAAGTAAAACTTACACTACTGGTCTCCCAAAACCCACAACCCCAGATTTAAATATCAAAAACTAATTGCATTGCCCCAGGGTAACTGTTTTGTGTGTATTATCAACACAAGAATGTCAACGAAGAAAAGTATCGACGCATGATTACGGAATTATTTTTGATAAACCTGCGAGTTCATCCATATTGCTCTTTACGAACGTTGTCTCAGTAGGATGGGGCGACTGCACACACAGCCAAAGCTTTGATGAATTTACTTCAGGAAAACTTTCCCCAAAAGCTGGTCAGTCGCTTCTGGGACACCCCATGGCCATAAAGGTTGTCTGATCAGCTCAATTGAACCAAGTTTACTGAAAAAAATAAAAATAAAAAATAAATTCCGCACTTGCATTCAATCCTAATAAAACGTTGTGTCAGTTATTATGTTTTTTTTTAAATTTTTAAGTTTAAATCTGTCAGCAGACATTGAAGAAGAATGTGAAATTTTTTCTCACTAAAATTGAGTAACAAACGTCATACTCAATTGTAATTTCTATCTAAAAAAATATATTAACTGCATTCTTAACTAAGCACGCTATTGTACCACCAATGTGTGGTAATAATTCATTTCAAAATTATTTATATTTATTATAACAAAAAAAAATTATTTAAAGTTTTGGCCTGAAAAAAGTTTGATATATTGAACTTATTTATCAAACGATAAATATGCACGTAAAATATTCGTATCGTTAGTATTAACGTATTAAAAAACATTTTTAATATTCTAGAAATAAAGGTAACATTCCTACTACCTGCGTTGCTCTTTGACTTAAAATATTTATTTAATTTTATTTAATAAAACGATGTTATTTTCAAATAAATACAATTTTTATAAAAGGATTGTATTATGTCCCACGTTGATGGCAACCACAATATTTAATAATGTCAGAATATAATTTTTCAGAAAAATTTCTATTTGTTGACAGAACACTTTACCTGAAAATAATTAATACCTATTGGAGATTAAATAATGCACCTGCATACCAATGTAGGAATAAATAATATACAAGTAAAAAGCATTCCTTTACTGTAAAATTTAATAATATATCAAAGGGAAAGTATTACAATGAGTATTTTTAATTATGTTGAACATGTAAATAAATATCAATAACTTTAATCATGTTATTTGGAAAAGTTTTACCATAAAATTAACAAATACATTTTAATTTTAATATACAGTAAATAAATATGAGTAGATTAAAATACCTATATTATCAACGAATCGTTAATAATAATTTAGTATTATATATTGCAACCTCCGTAGAGTAGGGTAATATTAGTTTATTTATCTTTTTGTTATTTGGCATTATTTTTATGTGACTCTATACTAACATGCTTACCTACATTTAACCGTTTCGTTACGGGAGACGATTACTTACTTAGTTTAAACTATTGTAATGGATTAATCTTACACAGATATGCATATTTAGCTAACTAATTGCTTTTTTGTGTGACTTAGCCCATAGGATGGGATTTAGGGGCTATGAGATATATATCTATTCCTTCAAAATTAATATAAATATGTCATTTTAAAAACAGGTAAAAAGTCTTTTCCAGCTGACTGTTCTAAAGTACTTGCTACATCAAGATCAACCAAAAACAAGTAAGAGCGTTATATTCGGCTGTGCCGAATCTTATATACCCTTCACATTGGTCTTTAAATATACCCAGCCGAGTAATTTTGTACTGAAAATAATATAATAAAAATCCTTGTGTGAGTTTTAAAGTCCATAGAAAACTTTACAAAATTTTAACGTTCGTATGAATAATAGAAATAAATGAGGAACGTTTGAGGTCGACAGTAATGCAAGTTTTTGACATTATTGATATTAAAAGGTTAATAAAAGTTGTTAATTTTTATGGGATGTTCTAGTCCCCCTGCTCCTCTCCAACTTTTTTTTCCAAAATGTATGAATTATTTGATTATTACCTTTTGTAGAATATTCAAAGTCGATAGCTGTTATAGTTTCACAGATGTAGCGTATCGAAAATTTCATAAAAATTGTTAATTTGTATGGGAGATCCCCTTTGTCCATCCTCCACCCAAAAAATTTTTTCTTCAAATGGTTGGCTTTGTTGTCGAATTACTTTTTGTAGAACATTTGATTCCGATATCTGTTATAGTTTCCGAGATATAGCGTATCGAATATTTCATAAAAATCGTTAATTTGAATGGGAGCTACCCCTTGTTTTGCCCCCACTTAAAAAATTATTTCTCAAAAGCGTAGCCCTTTATGTCCAATCACTTTCTGTAGAACACTTGGTTTCGATATCTGTTATAGTTTCCGAGATAAAGCGTATCGAATATTTCATAAAAATCGTTAATTTGTATGGGAGCTACCCCTTGTTTTGCCCCCACTTAAAAAATTATTTCTCAAAAGCGTAGCCCTTTATGTCCAATCACTTTCTGTAGAACACTTGGTTTCGATATCTGTTATAGTTTCCGAGATAAAGCGTATCGAATATTTCATAAAAATCGTTAATTTGTATGGGAGCTACCCCTTGTTTTGCCCCCACTCAAAAAATTATTTATTTGAGGCGTAGCCCTTATGGCCCAATTACTTTTTGCAGAACATTTTATTTCGATATTTGTTATAGTTTCCGAGATATAGCGTATCGAATATTTCATAAAAATCGTTAATTTGTATGGGAGCTACCCCTTTTTTTTGCCCCCACCCAAAAAATTTTTTCTTTAAAGCGTAGCCCTTATTGCCCAATTACTTTATGTTAAACATTTCACTTCGATATCTGTTATAGTTTCCGAGATATAGCGTATCGAAAATTTCATACAAATCATTAATTTGTATGGGAGCTACCCCTTGTCTTGCCCCCACCCAAATAATTTTTTCTTTAAAGCGTAGCCCTTATTGCCCAATTACTTTATGTTGAACATTTCATTTCGATATCTGTTATAGTTTCCGAGATATAGCGTATCGAAAATTTCATACAAATCATTAATTTGTATGGGAGCTACCCCTTTTTTTGCCCCCACCAAAAAAATTTTTTCTTAACAGCGTAGCCTTTATTGCCCAATTATTTTTTGTAAAACATTTGATTTCTATATCTGTAATAGTTTCCGAGATATAGCGTATCGAATATTTCATAAAAATCGTTAATTTGTATGGGAGCTACCCCTTTTTTTGCCCCCTTTAAAAACATTTTTTCTTTAAAGTGTAGCCCTTAGCGTACAATTACTTTTTGTAGAACATTTTAGGTCGATAGCTGTTATAGTTTACGAGATATAGCGCATAAAATGTTTCACCAAATTTGTGGAAAAATACCCCTTTCCCTGGTCCTATCTGAAAAAACTTTTTCCGTTATTTAGGTCCCTTCTTTAGGAGTATCCGTGCTAAGTTTTGTGGCAAGAGTGACTATATTTACTGAGATATATAGGGATATATGCACGGATTTTGTCCTAAAAAATGGGTTACTTTGGGTTTTTGCTTATATCTCGGTCAATAGTAAACCGATTTTGCTGATTTTAAATAGCGATTGTTTGCGGGATATTTCCAAAAGTTTGACACCAATAGTTGCTCTGTATCTCTTTACTTGACTTTGGAAACTTGAATTTAACAGACGGGCATGGCTATATCAACTTCCCTATCTATAAGTATCCAGAATATATACACCTTATGGGGTCGCAAATGAATAATAAAGAAATTACAAAGGGAATGACAAACTGATATAAACCCTTATCACTATGTGAAGGGTATAATAATATTTTTAATATTTTTACACTATAGCCCTACTGGGACAAATAAACCCTCGGGCAAACCCGTATGGGTTACATATGTCCCAAAAAAAAATATGATAAAAAAAAAATCTTGTTAACAGCCTTATGCAAGGCGGTAATAAAACAGCAAGAAGATACCTTTACACTTCAATAATATTTTTTACGGGTTTTTTTTATAGTTTTAATTATTATTTTAACTTTTTTAATATAAAACTACAGACTCAACTGGACACTATCTTATTTTGCTTATTGCTGAACAAAAATTGTTATAATAATACTCAACAGTTCTGTACATTGACATTCTACATTACTAAACAGGGTATTTTTAAACTGTTTAATGTAAAAACTTAAGCTTTAGTGCTCCGTGAACATTTTGTAGGCAAATTTTGTCCCTAAAGGTGCAAAAGGGTTAAGTTGAGTTGATTATACTCACACCGCAGAGTATTATGTATTTACTCCAAAAATCGCAATTGCCAATTTGACGTATTTAACACCGCCTACAATGGGATTCAGCCATCGGTTTGAGCCTAGCTCACACGTGTATCTGCCAACCAATAAATCCATGGTGTCCTCTCCGGATTTATTCATATTGTAGTCAAAAATTTTAACTGCTTCCTGCTGTAGTTTCTATGAGTCGTATGTGCGATTGTAGTGTTTCGTCGAGATAAGGCGTATATTTAGCTTTCAGTTACAAGATTCGTCTACGTTTGTGGCTTCTGGTCAGTATTCTTGGTACACAATAGGCAGCATTTCTCCTGACCATTTCTGTTTGTTTCACGTAAAATTATGCTAACAATTTTAAGAGTTATAAGTGATTTATATATTTAAATAGGGTTTCACATTTCACATAATTTCAGGGGCCGGGCCATCACAACCCATAGTTACGTAGCTATACACACTAAGCCTACATATGCCCGGTGGTGCGTTTGATCAAAGATTGCCATCTTTCAAACGGTATTTTGTTATAGAGCTCTCTGAGCATATATCGTTCGTGTTGACGGATTCAAATGCTTTGACGACAGCTGCAGCAGTTTCATAAAAATTTTCTATGTCCCCATAGTTTTCTATAACGTAGTCTGTCTCAGCATCGGAAGCTAAGTCATCATCGCCTGCAAATATATTGACGCCCTCATCCTCTGTACTGTGATTATTCATCAAGCTAACATTTTTTTAATTTTACTTTTCTTTTCTTCTGTCATATTTCGATATATTTGAGTGCGATTTACTACGTCCATCACATCATCATCAAGCAATGCCCAAACTACCTTTGGTTTTTGTTGGAATCCCTCAAATAAATTCACTTCAATAAAAACTTACAGGTGGTTTCACAACAAGATTTACCAAGAGGTTTTTTTAACACATGCAAAAAAAGTAAATAGTTTCAAGCGCCTGCCTCACCACTCATAATCTAAAAAGATCTGCACAGACCTGGTTGGGCTATTTTAATCATTTCGTTTAAAAACAGATATAAAACAAAAAAAAAAACATAAGTGGTCTAGTTTTTTGCTATATGTATCCACCGTAGCTGATTGTAGGAAGTCATGGACGTATTTGATATACATAAATACGAAAAACAAAAAAGTTTTACAAAAATTAAAAAAAAACCTCTGCAAAGACCTGGTTGAACCTCTTAGGTTAAAGATATTATGATAAAGTTTGGCACATGTTAGGTATTTGTCATGAGGGCCAACCAAAATGTTTGCAGTAAGGAGCACTTAATTTTTGATATAGTCCCTAAATAAATCCCTTTCACGGATTCATTATTATGGGCTGAAACTGTCTTAAAGTCTTTTTTCATTTAATTTTTCACGTTTGCTTACCATATGTCATCAACAACTATGATGAATAAAACAATGATCGCCCAATTTTTAAAATAGATTCCTTACATATGTCCTTCTAGAATTAATATTTCAGGCAAAAAATACTTCAAATAATCTTTTTTCCTCAAAATTTAGCATTTGTATAAAAAAATTCTGTAACTATCAGCCAATAAACTACCATAAGTCTTATATAAGTTCGAACTGCCAGATCATTATTACTCCGAATAATAATTTTTGTAGCAGAATTTAATATGGTCGGGCTTAGTCATCTATATCTCATGGACCCCATACGAACTATCTTTTGGAATTAATTCAAAATGATGTGAATATACCTAAGTCGCCATAAAATCTTTCTAATTATGCCTTAATAAGTTAATACGTATTTACAACATATTTTCATTTACTAAAAAAAATAATTGTATGTTTAACGTTCTTCAAATTTATTACAATTTTAAAAACTCTACCAAAATAAAATGAATTGTATAATAGATTCTTCTTATCAAATAACTGCGTTGTGATTAATTTATTTTACTAATCCGCGCGTATAAAAACAATCAAAAGTAAACAATTCATTAGTTAGAATAATCAAAATGTAATAAATTTTTTGTTGTTGTTTGAGATATAAAATTTTGTTTTAATTGTAAGTAACTTAAACAAAATAAGTTCTTAAAAAAATAAAGTAAAATCTTATATATAAAAGAACAATTTTTTTTTTGTTAGTGACACCGCTTATAACTCAAGAACGGCTGGACCGATTTTAATGAAACTTAAAAAAAAGACATACCCGATATCTGGGAATGCGTTTAAGGCTTATTTATTTTTTGAAATTCCGACTGGGCGTGGCACCTCCCATACAAATTGAACAGTTTTTTTCACATACCTCAATACCTATTATAGCTGAAATCCCCAAATTCGGTGTAGGTAAGTTATTTACTGATGTGCATAATTGAGTTGCTTATGGGCGGAAACAAATAAATGGGCGTGGCACCTCCCATACAACAAAAATAGTTTTATGTATATATCTCAATACCTGTAATAGCTTAAGTCTCCAAATTTCGTACGGATGTTTATAGTGCTAATGTGCAGAATTGAGCTTTGTATAGGCGGGAAAAAATAAATGGGCGTGGCACCTCCCATACAACGAAAATAGTTTTTTGTAAATATCTCAATAACTGTAATAGGTGAAGTCTCCAAACTTCGTACGGATGTTTATAGTGCTAATATGCATATTTAGGCTTTGTATGGGCTGGAAGAAATAAATGGGCGTGGCACCTCCCATAGAACGAAAATATTTTTTTTATATATCTCAATAACTGTAATAGTTGAAGTCTCCAAACTTCGTACGGATGTTTATAGTGCTAATATGCATAATAAGGCTTTGTATGGGCTGGAAGAAATAAATGGGCGTGGCACCTCCAATGCAACGAAAATAGTTTTTTGTATATATCTCAACAACTGTAATAGCTAAAGTCTCCAAACTTCGTACGGATGTTTATAGTGCTAATATGTATAATTAGGCTTTGTATAGCTGGAAGAAGTAAATGGGCGTGGCACCTCCCATACAACGAAAATAGTTTTTTGTGTATATATTTCAATAACTGTAATAGTTGAAGTCTTTAAACTTCTTACGGATGTTTATAGTGCTAATATGCATAATTAGGCTTTGTATGGGCTGGAAGAAATAAATGGGCGTGGCACCTCCCATACAACGAAAATAGTTTTTTGTAAATATCTCAATACCTGTAATAGTTGAAGTCTCCAAACTTCGTACGGATGTTTATAGTGCTAATATGCATTATTAGGCTTTGTATGGGCTGGAAAAAATAGATGGGCGTAGCACCTCCCATACAACGAAAATAGTTTTTTGTATATATCTCAATAACTGTAATAGCTGAAGTCTCCAAACTTCGTACGGAAGTTTATAGTGCTAATATGCATAACTGAGCTTTATATGGGCGGGAAGAAATAAATTGGCGTGGTACCTTCCACACAACGAAAAAAGTTTTTTGCATATATTTCAATAGCTGTAATATCTGACGTTTTCAAACTTCGTACGGAAGTTTATAGTGCTAATATGCATAAAAGAAATAAATGGGCGTAGCACCTCCCATACAACGAAAATAGTTTTTTGTATATATCTAAATAACTGTAATAGCTGAAGTTTTCAAACTTCGTACGAATGTCTATAGTGCTAATATGCAGAATTGAGCTTTGTATGGGCGGGAAAAAATAAATAGGCGTGGCACCTTCCATACAACGAAAATAATTTTTTGTATATATCTCAATAACTGTAACAGTTGAAGTCTCCAAACTTCGTACGGATGTTTATAGTGCTAATATGCATAATTGTACTCTGTATGGGCGGAAAAAAATAAATGGGCGGCGCATCTCACATACAACGAAAATAGCTTTTTCATATATCTCAATAACTGTAACAGTTTAACTCTTAAAACTTTGTAAAGATGTTTATAATGGTAATATGCATTATTCAGCTGTGTGTGGGTTAAAATCTCCAAATTTTGTGTAGGTGTTTACGATGTTGATGCTTACAATTAGGCTGAGTTTGGGCGTGAAGATAATAATAGGCGTGGCACCTCCTTTACAAGAAAATATCTTTTACATTTATATGTCAATAAATGTAACAGCTGAAATCTCCAAATTTAACATGGGTATTTATTATGTTAATATGCATAGCTAAGACGAGTATAGGTAGGAAGTGAATTATGGGTTTGGAACCTCTAATAGCATGGAAATATTTATATGTGTATCTCAATAACAGTAACAGCTAAGGTCTCCAATCTTTTTGGTGTGGCACCTACCATACAATTGGAATTTTTTTTACATGTACTTTAATAATTCTTATACCTAGAGTCTCAAAATTGTCTATGTATGTTTATGTTTGCTAATATACATAATTGACGTGAGTATAGGAAAAAAGGGAATAATGGGTATGGCACCTTCCATACAACAAAAATGCTTTCTTATATAAGCCTCAATAGCTGTAAAAAAACTTCAAAAACGTGTTAATATTTATTTTAAACCAGTTGAACGCAATTTAATTTATTAATTTAAAAGTAACAGAAATAACCTAAAAATTGCCACTAAATGTTTATCTCTTTTTACCCCTTAGGATCAAAATTATCAAAATTTTATATTCATATTTTTCGAGATCTGTGGCAGATAGGGCTACAAAATAATGAAGCCATTAGAAACTGAACTCTTTGTGAAATTTTTCTTGGTAATAGCTTTCCATCATGAAAGATGCGATTGGCTGCAGCTTTTCTATTCATGCTTTATCAGTAATTTTCAGTAATTATCAAAGAAACAAACAAACATGTTTATAACGTTATTGACATGCTATTAGGGATAGTATTTTGTGAATTGTGTGTGCTTAGGCAAAATTTGCTTGCTTTTTATATATATTGTTAGGCAATACGTGTTCGGAGATACTCGATGCTGGATGTATTCAATAAAATGGCAAAAACGAGGCTTGCTGCATGCACACATTATTATTTGTATAGTCGAGAAGTTCGACCAGACCAGAAAGATGATATTAAAAGTGCCGAGATCCCTGATCCTGAAACAGATGCTGAAATACCTCTAGCGACAACATTAACAAGTTTCTTTGCTGTTTGTCAAAGCGATCCGTTTACACAAACTTTACTTTACTCGAAAATGCCACGGTATTACACTTGGAACGCTTCTTCATAAAATTTTAACGTTGAAAGAAAGGCACTATGGTTCCTGGGCATCCGGATGTGCGTTCAAGTGATGCTCTTGGTCGTATTTACCACCGCACGGCTTACAGCTGAAGGTAGGCTCGGTAGTTATTGTGCTTCGAAATTTAAACCAACCAAAACTTTGCAACATACACGCAATTATACTTAGAGAAAATTCAAAGGTAAAGAAGTTCTCATTCCGAGAATTCCGATGATACCAACCGATATGCTTTTTGAGTTTAAGCGAACTCAATTTGCTATTCGTCTTGCATTCACAATGACGATTAAAAAATCACAAGGACAATCCTTGAGTATTTGTGGTCTTAATTTAGAGAATTCATGTTTTTCTCATGGCCAACTATACGTTTCATGTTCACGTGTGGGCAAACCATCTACTTTATTTATACTTGCGCCTAATAACAAAACGAAAAATGTCATATATCACAAGGTACTGCACTAAAGGAAACTAACCTGAAGGACGAAATACAGACCTTCCTTATTTTTGTAATCTTTTTGAATTTTTGTTTTCCTTATAAATATATTCCAATAAACTATTTGACTAAATAAGCTTTGTACTCTATTTAAAAAAATCTATATATTCAATGATTGTTAGGTGGTACGAAGTTCACCGGGTCAGCTAGTTTGTATATAGAAAGCATTTCATTTAAAACAATTATCATTATCTAATTGAGCATGAATTAAACTAATTAATGTATTTGTGCTTGGCAAACAATAAAAAAGAATTGTTAGAAAAAATGGAGTCCCAAAAGTAAGAAACAAGTTGATGTTATTTTTAACGGAATATTTGTATGTATAAAGAAACGGTGTACCAAAAAGGTATAACTTTTTGTTAGTCAGCGAAATAAATAACATCTAAGTCCATTAGCAGAATTGCTTGTTCCGATATAAAGTAGAATACAATGGATCAGCATCACGGTTGGCCTTTATTAGAAGAATATTGAAGACGAAAAATTATACACTATTGCCTTATCAAACATCTGTTATAACTTAAACTGAAAAAATGCTATCAATCAATGTTATTCTGCAGAGTTTTAAAGATTTCACAGCAAAGTCAAATTCTAAAAAAAATTATTATTATTTTTACAAAAAAAAAAAAACAGAAAAAAATTTTTTTTCCCCAAAAATTAAAATCAAAAAATAATTAGTATTTTTTTGCCAAGAAAAACAAAAATCAAAAAATAATTATTATGTGTAGAGATTTTTTACATAATTTCACTATACCTGGCAATAACAAAACATTTGCTTTAAAAGTATATCTTATAACTCCTTATTTTTCGTGACAGTAAGAGTTTAATAATAAGAGCCAGATATAGGCAAACGCAATGGGGTTTTAAGATAATACTTATCTCTTATCTTTAAAATGCAACAAGATGCCGAAAATTCTATTTAATGGTTTTCATTCACATTCATTTGAAAAATTATGGTTGGAAAATTATATCACTCCATCACATTTAAAACAGTAGCAACAATAACAGGACTGACAAAAGCTACTACACAATTCCCTTAAGAAGAAGGGCATAAGTGGCAAATAACAACAATTTCATATCAGCCTTTAATTTTTCATGTGGTTGATATTTCAAAAACTACGAACGAACAAAATTCAAAATAAAAAATAAAGCCAAGCAAGAATTAATTAATATACAGCAAAATTGAAACGGAATTAAGGAAACGTACGTCAACAACCGACAGACAGGCCGTAAAAACAGCAACCAAATGTTAAAGCAATATAAACAAGTAAACAGAGCATAAAACCACAAACCAATATGCATTCCTTCAGTTAAAATGAATTCATATATGGTCGTGGATATTAAGGCTGTTGCAGAAAGGTATGAATTGAAATTCGTAGTAAAAACTAAAAACTTTGAGCTGCACATTATATCACATAATAATAAAGCAGCCTTTGACGTAACTTTGCATGTAGATTTAATTATAGTCGCTCTAATTAAAATACACAAATTGAGCAAAAATTAACTAATTTTGGTTGTACTAAGTGTTTTTGTATGCGTTTATATATAAAATGTGCCGGCGGTGGCGTGTTTTCTCTCCGAGCGTATAGGTGCGCTTGAAAGCAGATGCGAGTATTTTATTTGAGGTCAAATAAGTGTTTAAAAAATAATTTTATGAATTTGTTTGACTAAAGACATTTTCTATTCGAAAATATTTTTACACTCTTCATTAAATAAACAGAAAGACAGGCAGACGAACATGGTATAATTGACTTCCTTTTTTCAAAAAATTATATTTCGATATGGCGTAACCCTAAACATATGGTCCGCGAAAGTCATGTAGAAAATTTTGTTACCAGTAGTATTTTAGATCTAACTAAATAAATATTGACTTTTAAAATTTCAATATTTTTCCCAAAAAAATATATAAAAAATAATTTATTGTTTTTGCGTAACCATTTTTCCCTAAAGATGCATATTAATCATACGCACCTACGGCTTAAGTAAAAAAGACAAACAAGTAATTTTTGCAATAATACGAACATTTTATTTTTCTTGTCCTTAAAAAAATATTTTGACAGGCATCATATATCACAACCACATTTTATTAATGTTCATCTGTGTACAAATATGTATATGTTTATACATGCATTATGTTAAGTGCCGCATGGAAGGTAAAGTTATTCAATATTGCAAAAAGAAAATTGTCCGAATGTTATAAAATAATGGCAAATACTTTCAATAAAACAGCAGTGAATCATTTTAAAGTCAAAGCTGTTAAAATTGAGACTATAATCTATTGTTTAATTATACTGATCGACTCAAAATGTCTTACCGTCCGTCCGGCTATATGGACCTGTTTTTATGTTACCAAAATACAGTTCGCATTTTTAAAGATATTACATATGGAATTTTGCAAAAATAAGTTTTTTTTGGCATAAGGACAAAACTTGTCATTATTGGTACGAATGGTAAATTTTTTGAAATATTCTCAACAAAACTATCCTTGAGGAATAAGGATTTTTGGCTTTAGGTGCCTTGAATGTTGCCATACATTAAAAATAGGTTTTTCCGCCATTCCCTACTGTGAATATCGTCGGGCTATTTCTTGGCACTGCTCCCTACAATTGGCTTTAGCTGGCTCGAATAAAACTCTATCTTTATAAAATATTTAACATTATCTTAACATATGCCACTTATGCACTGAGTATCAAGACACAAAAATAGATTACAAATTTTCGTTCAAATAAACCATTTTTAAAATAAAAGTTTTTTCCAGACAATATTTTATTAAAAGTTTATAAAATTGTTATCTGAGACTAATTTCAAACTTTTTTCTGTTTAAGCCGCTTTGAAGACATAAAAGAGGATATGGTTTTACCTTTGAAGATGAGAAACAATATCTAGGGTGGACCTGTTTTAAAACTCAAATGACATCCCCCAACACAAAAATCATTTGAAAATTTTTTTAAAACCCAAAAAATAATATAATTTTATTTCTGAGACCCTGATCGCATTTAGAATGTTCGTTAAAATAAGTGGCTATACTTATGCGACACAAAGAAAGTCAGGGGGTGATTATGTGGTGGATTGGTTGGTGATATTGATCATCAGATATCAGAGTCAATTTAAAGGGGGATGGGTCTCTCCGAGTTTTATATCAAAGCAATAAGTGTCTATTTATATTAGATAAGTTTTTTAAAAACTCCTTATTTAAGTCGCGTTTTTATATTGAAATGGGGCTAAAAAATATTTCAATTGAACAACTAATCTTCAGACTAACTGACCAAAGTAAAATTATAGATATAACGCGTTTTTCTGATTAGCTGATGAAAATGTAAGTTCCAATATCGTTTGTAACTGAATTTATTAACGTTGTCTGTTTCAATTTTAAATTAAAAAAAAATCAATACTTTTAATAGACTCCACGCTACATAATTTTTTTGAACTAAGATCTAAAGGAGTCAATTACTCTGCAATTGCCTAATATTTCAAAAACCTCTAAAAATTCCCTACTCAATTGTTAGTTTAAGCCCCGTTAAACAAAAACATTGAGAAAAAAACATGCCAAAAGCTAATTAAAACTTTTCATAAACAAAATGCTCAAAATTCAGTTAATTTTTTCAGCTTTTTTTCATATTCTTTTTTGACAATTATAAAAGACTTTATATTCTTAAATTAAAAAAGTGAGAAAGAAAAAAATGTTTTTTGGTAACAACACAAAGAATTTCAAATAAACGAAAACAACTGCGACAGAGAAAAAAAGTTTAAAACAGAGGGCAACTGTTGCAACGCAACGCTGACCAAACTAACGATCAAAAACGAAACGTGGTTTGAAAGTTTAAACTAATTTAGTTAAAAGCTTTTTAATGAAACATTTTGTTAAAGAAGGCGACAACAATAAGTATATAAAAATATTCACACCCACATATACATACATACACACACAGGATAACAGCTATACATACAAACAAGTATGGGTTTGTATTATAGGGGCGCAGAAGATTCGTATGTATGTAGTGTACTCTTACTGTGTTTATGTGTGTGAACTGAAGTGAAAGTCCAAACAAATTTATAAAAAAGTAATATTATGCTTACTTAACGTTTTTTTTTCAACTTTCTTCTTTGTTAGAAGTAAATGGTTTAAGAGGTGAACGATAAGGCACAAAAGCGATAAACTAAACCACAAAAAGTCAAGCTGTAGCCGCCACATTTAAAGCAACCCACAATTGCCACACACTTTTCTATGAAAGAAAAAACTAAAAGCCACAGCAGCATTAAAGTAACACTTAACATTTAAACTTTTTGCTCAAAATTAGAGGGCCAAGTGTAAAATTTAAAAACAATCGCATTTAGTATACACAAGTTAACGTATTAATGTTAGCAATGTTCTTATATACGTATAAAACATAAATTGTGAAACACACGAGCCAGAACTAAAAAGCTAAAAATAATAGTTTAAATTTGTCGGCAAAACAACATCCAAAAAAAAAAAAAAAAAAATATTAAATGTTAAAATATAAAATAAACGCTGCTCGCTCGGTTGTTTGGCATTTGGGGAAAACCTTTGGAGGGATGATGGGTAACTATAAAGTAATAACCAAGATTATCCAAAGCATTAATAATTCGGCCGTTAAAATTCTTATTAAAGCGAAAACCATAGCTAAGTATTCCAAAAGTGTGCAACTAATAAATTAAATTAAAACTTTATTTACGTTCGTTTAAAGAAAATGAAAAGCGTTTTGTTGAATTTCCAAGTAAAATAAAAAAGAAGAGAAATACTTTAAGTGGCTGCAGTAATAAACACTTAGAATTTCTAATGACTTAAGTACGATTAATTTTTAAAAATTGTACAATCATTAAATACAAAATTATTTTATATTTCTTAAAATATTAAAAAATTTCATTTCGAACATTATCAAAACATAATTCTTAGACACTTATTTTGTAAAAAAATTGAGAAAAAAGTGTGAAAATGCTTACGTAAATACATTTAGTACAAATGTTTGTAGAAATTTAAAAACGTTTTTCAAATATTAGGAAATTTTATAGTGTTTTTCAAATATTGTTAAGTATTTAACTAATTTTGCTGATTTATAATTAGTGAAGCTCCAGCAGCCAATTTTTCAAAATAAATTCGCCTGCTAAGCATTCTGCATGTCATAGTATTTTTTATATATTTTGCCCAATTAAGAGTTGTCATATCTAAGTGGAAAATAAATACAATTTATTTTAAATGAAAAAAAAACCGTTTTTTATTTTATTTATTACTGTTGTAGTTTTTTATATATTTTTCTCAATGGTTTGTGATTTAGTTAGAGATATATTTTAGCGAAAAACTTAAGTTAATCATAATTGGTCAATACCAACCATAGTACTCATGTACTAATAAAAATACATAAGTAGCATTATTTGCTCCCAGTCAATAAGCTAAGATATGATTTTCGGAAGTAATATGGGACCCTTGTTAGCTATGAACCATTTACTACAGAGCTCTGTTTAGAGTTTTTGTGGAGAAACGATTACCTAAGAGGCATTGCTATCCTTAAATGCTTATACAGGATGGACATTATTTATTTTTTATTTTATTTTTATTTATTTATTACAACCACACACAACAAGACAAAGTCTTATAATTAGAGTGCAAGGGTTAATTAAAAGCACTCATTTTTGGTATCATAATTTTCAATAATATACTTAAATATAATAAAAAATGCAAATATAATAAATAGACAAATCAATATGGGTTTTATAAAACATTTGGTATAGATTTTTAAATGTAAACAAGAACAAATATTAAAAATTTTAATTGGTAAACCAAACATTAAAATATTAAAAAACAAAAAAAAGGTATTAGTACACAACATATGTATATTACTAGTCAAAATAATTAAAAAGAAACATTTTAAAATTCATTGCGTTGATGTTTAATTGTTGGTCATATGATAAGGCATTCCAAAGGCGGACAGAATGTAAAATAAAATGCCAATCGGAAACAAGGCATTGATATTTAGGAATTATAATTTTCCTACCCCTTTGTGATCTCGCAAATTTAATTCTTTGAAGCAAATATTGTGGTTCTCCTGTGTATATAATTTGGTGAAAAAAATTAGCACTCTAATTCTCAATAAACTCTTAAATGATACACTATAAAGCATCCTCGTGTATATAGAGACATGGTCTCTTCTTCTAAGATTATATACATATCTTGTTATGTTATTATATGAAATCTTAAGTTTCCGTTTACTGGCGTAATCACAGCTCGAAAACAATTCACAACCATAAGTAAGGCTCGGAACCAAGTAAGCTTTTGCAAGAAGCACACTTATTCTCAATGGTGTGAGATATTGAACAGACCAAAGTAATCTCAATTTACTATATGATTTAGCAACCAGCATATTGACCTGATTTGTCCACGTTAAATTGCTATCAAAGACAATTCCCAGATTCTTTACATTACTGACTATCTCAATTTTCTCTCAATTAATGACGAAGTCATCACATATATATGGCTGTACTGATTTCTTGTGGATCACTTAGCATTTGGATTTCTTAGGATTCAAACAAAGCCAATTTACAGATGCCCACCAATAAATATTATTCAGATCATAATTCATTTTGCAAAAGTTATCCGAGATCAATTGAAATGGACAACTAAGCCACAACTGCACATCATCGGCATACATATGAATATTGCAAATTGATAAATTTTCTGGCAAATCATTGGCATATAACGAAAAAAGAAGTGGTTCCAAAATGGATCCTTGAGGAACACCTTTTTTAGCTCAACAATATTAGACACTCTGTCATTGGCGTATACCGATTGTGTACGATCAGTGAGATATGAGAAAATAAGTTGTGCTGCTGTCGAAGAGAAACCAAAAAGGTGTCTAAGATTGTTGTACAAAATGTTATGGTTAACTATATCAAAAGCTTTAGAATGATCAAGAAGCACCAAAAAATTCATTTTCCCGTCATCTAAATTACTCCTGATACTTTCCGAAACATTGACTAAAGCAGTCACACAACTATAATTTGGTCGAAACACCGACTGTTTATTAGACAATAAATTATTAGCTTGAAGATGGGTACTTATTTGCAAATGCAAAATTTTCTCAAAGGCCTTTGAAAGATAGCTTAATATGGCTATTGGACGGTATTCGTCATTGGATTTGGGAACTGGAATTATTTTCGCGTACTTCCCACTTGTGGTAATGATGGTGTTAAAAAAAGTGAGTAATATACGGTAGGAGAGAGGGCAACATTAGTATGGGAACTGTATTAAAACATGGACGGATTATATTTACACCAGAAGACCAACACAACGGGCTTCGACCTCATGCTAATAAACTTATTCTGTAAATTTCATGAAAACGTCTTCAAAATTGTGACCTTTATTGTTTTGATGGACGAACTGGTTGATGGACATGATTAAATTGACTCAGTATATAATTCCAAGTCAATCGGTATAGTTGAAAGTGGGCTTAAGACTAATATTTTTTGAAGTAACAAACATATACACAAACGCATAATGCCCTTTCGATGTATGAAATGTAGGCCACTTTTCCAATTTTAAGTCGTGTTCTGACTTTTTAAGTTTTTTTATTTTTTTTTTATTTTTTAATAATTTATAAATATCTTTAAAAATGTATTTTAAATCAAGTAAAAAAACTTAATTTAAAAACACGCATTACCTAAAAAGACATTTTCAAAATTAATTAATACAAAAAAGGGTCCGACCGAGTGTGCAAAAAGTGGACATAACCCGAACCCAAACTTTGGTTAAATTTTCATTGTTCGGCTGAAACTGAATGCAATCCCAGCCCAAACCTATTTCGTAAATACTAAATTAATGAAAGATATTTATACATTTAATTTAAACCAAAAATATCAATTATATTTAATCAACATTTTTATGGAAAATTCGTTCAGTGTCCGGTAAAAATGGTCGGTGAAAATGTCAAACTTTGAACATGGGGAGAATGCCACATTTTACTATACTCCAAATCCAAACATTTAGTCCGGCTTTAACAATAAAGCATTACCATTTCTAATTATCTTTTTAAACCTTTTTCTCCAAAGGTAAGGGTTAAGTAGAACAGGCAGCCGTTAAAGGAAAGCATAGAGCTCCGCTTAAATCCGCCCCTTTATTTAACTTGCAGAGCCAGAAATTAAGACAGAGAAATAACAAAGAAATAAGATAAGAATGAAGC
Organism: Melanophora roralis; assembly: GCA_963583895.1. Taxonomy (NCBI): domain Eukaryota; kingdom Metazoa; phylum Arthropoda; class Insecta; order Diptera; family Rhinophoridae; genus Melanophora; species Melanophora roralis. Next base: position 25,156,617 of record OY757187.1, on the reverse strand, counting down.
AGACTTGCCAGGATCTCTGGGGGGAATCACACCCACAGCCTTTAAACTGGTAGACTCGTGCATTTTTCCTTGACCTACCGGGGCATCCTTTTTCTTCGAAAGAAGGTATAAAAATTGGACAAAATTCTTTTGTGTACTTATTGACTTTCAACTTAAATGTGGGCCGATATCCCTTTCGCTCAAAATTTTAGACTTAAAATCTCAAAAAATTTAAAAAATTACATAAATATGGAAAGGGGCTTTTTGTCTAAGAAGCTAATTTTCGACTGCAGTTTTGATGAAAATTCCTAAATTTGATAATAACCTTTATTAACATTTTTGTCCTTTTTTTAAAAATTTTAAATAAAAAAAAGGACCAAAAACGTAACCAAGTACTTTTTGTCCACAAAGTGACTTTTTATCTTTATCTACGATAACAGTTCTTGATTTCATATTTATATACTTATAATCTCCAAAAAAAATCATAAAAGTACCAAATACGTGACAAAAGTACTTCTGACCACTTAGCCAACATGCAACCTAAGGCACGATTAAAATCAATAATTTCATATTCTGAAGTTTTATATTTTGAAAATGCAAAAATTACTACAAATGTGAAAAAATACTTTTTACCTCAATCTGAGTGAACAGCCCTTAATTCGAAATCTATAGACTTAGTATCCAAAAAAGTACCAAAAATATAAAAAAGTAATTTTATTATAATGAATACAACTGCTATCCGTCTATTTTTTCACGAATCCCCCATGCAAACGTAGTGTAGGGTATAACATGATTGGACTTGAACAAATATAACTTTTTTACTTGGTTTTAAATTAAAAATGCTTAATTTGTTTTGGTATTTAGATCTAATAATTTCTCGCTTTGTTTCGGGCACAGCTGAAATGTTATACGCTTCTTTTACTACATCCTTTTTTTTTATTAATTTTTGTGTCCAAAATATATTCATTTATTTTATACAATAAATAAAAATATTTTTAAATTGGGGCAGTGATTTAATATTTAAATTACTTTGAAGGTTTATTAGATAATTTGCTCTAAAATAATAATTTATTAATATAACTAATACTTTAAAATTAATAATTATTTACATTAAATTTGCAAATTAATCTGTTTTTGTTATCCAAAAAATGTTTCTCTTTTAAATTGTTAAACATTTTTAAGCAAATAAATTTAATTGTTTACTTAAATAGCCTTATTAGTAATTTGAATAATTTATTATGTGCAATAGAATGAAAAACATTTCCATTCATTTTCTCGCTTTGCCAAAAAATAATAATAAAATTGCAACCATCTGTGCCTTAGAAAATTTATATGTTTCTAACAAGAATATTAGAAATTGTTGTTGTTGTTATATGTTTACTTTATTGTGTTAGTATGTATTATATGTATATGATGGTTTTACCAAAAAATGCCTTCTTGCATCTACTTATTACGTTGTATATAATTTCATATGACTGAGAAAATTTCGTGCCAATTATGCATAAAATAATAGACAAATTATATATTCATGTGCAACAATTAAATTAGAAGAAACTTTTAATAGTTAAGGCAACATCAGGATACTTGTATACGCATGTTAAGACACACACATACACATTTGTACATACATTGCTTTGGTAGGCAAATATAGTAGCGCGTCTAAAGTTCTAATTATTGCATATAAACTAAGACATGTACAAAAAACATGTGTATGAATGTATGTATATATACAAATGCATTGCACCGAAAGCAATAACAAATATTTTATACTCAAATTACAGATGCCTTAAGCACTATGGTAATAAGAATATAATGTAACTTAAAATATAAATTTATTTCAGAACATTTAAAATATTACCACCTTGTTTAAAAACAAAACATACGTGAATAATTTGAAGGTATGTTTGCTGTACTGTCCATCTATCATAATTAAAAAAAATATTTGTTTGATTTAAAATATTTTATTGCGAACAAATGATGTATTTTAAATCCCTTCACATTTTTAGACAAAATAGTCAGTATGACAAAGAATTATGATAACCCGATAAAATCTTTTAACAGTTTTAAATATTTCGTATCCAAAATAAAATTATTTTTTTATAAGATGTCGCTAATGTGACACCGATATTGGAGACCATTTGAATGCGGTAATTTAAATGGCCTCCATCTTTCGTGGCACATGTGGGTCATATTTTCTAAATGTTTTTTTCTGTAGAAGCTTTCTTCTGTCACCCTGTATTTAAAAAGATGTAGAACTTTTAGTTAACTAAAAAATTTATTTTTACAAAATATACACATTCGTATTATTGAATATTCATGTTGGGAAAATCCATTCTGTATATAATAAATATTAACATACATCCAGCTCGATATGCGAAACAAAAATATAAAAACAACAAAAACAAAAACAAGATAAGTTAAGAATATAACAAGCAAAATTAAAAAAACAACAAAAACAAACGTAAACAAAAACAACAATAAGATAAACAAATATAAAACTTGAAGTAAGCATTAAACTTCTGTTTGAAAGCTACAACCACCATTGCAAACAAGAAGAAAAACATGTGAATATTTCTCGAAGGACTTTTTTTGTTTAAATAAAACATTATTTTGCGAGTTGGCTTTATTTCAAAGTAAGGACCATAGTAATTTTTCTTTAGAAAAATGTTTAATTGAAGTGACTTAAGATAAGGTAAGCAATGATATGGGCCTTAAATCATCATACCCACACCACATACGTAGCAGGGTTGTTATGCGTTGACGCAGGTGTTTGTAACGCTAAAAAATAATGGTCTGATACCAAATTTTGAGTATGCCGATCGACTTATAATCAAATCCTGAGTCGATTCGAGCATGTCCTTCTGTCCGTCCGTGAGGTTGTGTGTCTATGTATATTTGTGATGAAAGTACAGGTCGCACTTATGAAGATATTTTAATAAAATTTGGCACAAACTGGTCTTTTGGCACTGGTTCAAAGCAAATTGCTTTTAGTGATGTTCAGCCCATTTTTCGATATGGCTCTCATATAAATGTCCTCATGGAATAGCCATTTTGGCCTTTAAATTGCTCAATACTACCAATTTTATCAAAATTTTGCACTTGTGTCTTACTTAATGCCACTAACAACCACACTGAACGAAAACATAATCGGTGCCTTTTTTGATATAACTCTCATACAAATGTCCTCCCGGAACAAGCATTTAAAGCTACAAATGGTTTGAAAATAACTTTTTCCTCTCAAAATGTGAAAACCATATTTATATACAGGTATAATATGTTCGGGCTTACCGACTATAACATTCTTACCTTTTTTATAAATTCGTGTTATCATGACATATCCTTAAAGTAAATAAATAATAGATATTATTACATCTGGGTAATAAAGCATCCAATTTTGGTGTAATAAAAGTAAAACACAAACTTACAATTCACATATTAAGGCCTTTAGAAAGCCTTTTTATTACACTATTATCCTCTGGGTTAAGTTATTTCTTAAGATTTCTTTACGTGTGTGTGTGATGTTTTTCTTTTCTTTAAATTCTTTTTTGTTTGTCTTTTATTTACTTTAATTAAAGCTTACAACTCTATTTTGCATAATTTTTCCAAATCTTCTTGCATCAAACTTTTGTTTGTGTGTATAATTGTGTAAATAAATGCATGTTTTAAAGTATAAAGTTTGATTTTTTTAAGCATAAAATTGTGGTTTTATTCTGTAGACATTTCATTGTAAATACAACATTGCTTAAGCCATATTTACACCACCTGAGTTCTCATCTAAATTGTGTGTCAAAAAAATAAGTTTAAATTTTTATGAGTGTCAAACCCAATTGGATTTTCTTATTTTTAGTATAACATTACGTCTAAGAAATTAGTTTTAGTCGGCTAATTATAAAAGTTGTTGTATAAAGTCTATGGCAATACAATGACAGTCATTTAATCCGGAAAGTTTTAAAAACTTACATTTAAAACTCAGACAATTAATTGTTTGTAAATAGAATGCGTTCTGTTTTCAACTGAGATCAGGCAAAAAATAAAAATAAAAACAGACAAGTTATTATACAAAACAAATGAATCTTAGTTGTACAACTCAGATGATAACTCGGGTAGTGTAAATATAGCTTTAAGCCTAATTAACATATTAGACAAATTCCTATTAAAATAAAAAAAGTTGAAAATTTTAAGATTTTAAAAAAAATATTTTGATATATTTATTAAAAAAAATGTAAGTCCGTAATGTCTGCTGCTGCTGAGACTTAACAGGAATTTCAAATTTAATCTATGCATTTAATTATTTTAATGTTAAAAACAATTCTCAATCAAGCTGAAATTTTTAAAATCTACTTTTCTTTTATTGTCCCAGCAAAAACCTACATTGCTTTGAAATGAGTTAAAATCCAAAAAAACTTTTAATCATTAGCATTTTAACCCATTACTCTAACATATCGAAGACATTGGAGGAATGTTCTTATCATGCTCGCTTACAAAGAGGGAGTTAAATAAGTACTTACCCTGCTCTCTTACAAAGAGGGACTTACATAAGCAATTACTTTATTGGCAATAAAATAATCTTTTCCTGGGGATACCAGTTACACATTGTTGCGTTTAAAGTTTTTTTTCATTGATGATTTGGTTAAAACTGACTTAAAACATTAAATTAGAATAAGTTAAGAAACTATCGAACTAAAACTATTTGCCTAAGTTTATGAAAAGAAATAACTCTACTGATGGCAAAGGTTCAATATAAGAAAACATATTTCCTAAAAAAACTACAATTTTTAAATCAGGGAAAATAATCTTAATGACAAATTAAATATTTAATTAAAAGCAAATCTTAATTAAAAAATATATTTTTAATAGTTTCATTACTTATACTTATTCAGCATATACATGCATATATATTTATAAATGAATGTATTGTCTGTGCGTATGTTATTGTGTAACTAAAACATACCCTTTAGGCTTAAATACCATTATTACACAATTCAAATAGAAACCTAGTCTAACAGATTTCAACAAACAGCAGCAATAACAAATACACACATCATGTTACGAATCATTTAACCTAGTAATTGACTTAACAAAGTAAGAAATGTCAAAATACCTACAGCCTATCGAAATAAAGTAAATCCTTTCTCTTGTTTACCAGAAAAAACCACAAAAACAGATTTAAAATTCTTTATTTTCTTGAATTGAAATAGAAGCAAACTATTCTTTGTTTGGAATGTTAAAGTTTTTTACTGAACTTAAGCTAAGACAGAAATGAAAAAAGGATTACTTAATATAAATACAATGAATGGAAAAACATGGATTAAAGGAAAGGATAAACTTAAAACTATATCAAAAATATTTACGATTATCTATGATTATGCTTTTTGAAATTCACAGGTAAGAGTTCATTGCGTTTCAAGCTTATTTTATTGAATAAAGTTTTTTCAGTTGTAATACTCTGGCATATAATAAAGAGTATTTTTTTTAAAAGCAAAAAACTTTTATCTAAGGGCACTGTTTCCATGACAAATTTTGTTTACACTGAGGTAAGATAAATCAATTCAAATAATATTGAGAACATAACATATGCGCGATTTGCCCTAATAGTTTAACAAAATAAATATACAAAGTTTAAATACCTTTTAATTTTTTACTTTTTTTTATATAAAAACTAAAACCAAAGGCGAATTTATTGATTTCTGAAGATTCTAACTCTGAAAATAAGTCTCATATTTAACGAACGTTAACTGAATACAAACCTTTTTACTTTTTTCAGATTGCACTATGCAACACGGAAAATTACTATTGATAACCATGACATTTTTATTAACCTCCTATAGAGATAAGGATATATATTACCTTATCATTCCGTTTGTAATTTATATTCAGTATCCTTATAGAATATATATAGTTTTAATGGCCGCAAATATGAATTACCATAGAAACTTACCAAAACCAATAATAAAATATTTTTGGTTTGCTTTGGTTTTCTCCGCTTAGCCTTCTCTATGATCTTTATGTGTTTTACAATTTTTTGAACTTTGTAGCTTTGCCGCGGAACCTGTTCATTCATTCGGTCCTCTGCTCTAAGGAATGAAGTTATGTGTTTTTAGTTTATTTTTATAAAATTTTTCTTAGTGACGATCACTAAGACTGATCGAATTTCTCGAAAAACTTTGTATAGTGATATTAACTTTATCAAAGATCACTTATTTTTAAAAATTTTATTAAGTGAAAATAAACCTTTTTTTAACTTGTAATGGCAATCACAATAAAAGCACTCAGCACGGTTACTAGAGATAAAATGAAAACTTGGTTAATTAATCTCTTATCTTATGGATCTACAATTTTAAAAGGCTAAAATAATTTTGCAAAACAGATTGATCTCACACGAAATACATAATATAAAATTTGATTAAAAAATCATTACTAAATGTTAAATCCTTAACCCTTAAATCCTATTTTTAAATGTGGACAATCCTACAATGCATATGTATTTTTTTGGGGTTAAAGACATATAAAAGTCTAATAAAACTTTGTGTCACTAGTACACTAAAGATTTTTTTTTTGCTGGATGATATTTTCATACAAATATTTGACTATTATTTAAAAGGATCAAAAACGTTCCAAGGCTTAAAACTATAATTGGTAAATTTTTTGTACTTTTCGTAATATGTAAACAACTAAGGATAAATTAACAATGGATACCATTTCCCAGCAAAAATTTGGAAGTGATTAAGCATTACAAATTTCTTACTTTTACTACTATTACATACCGTCTTTTTTACTTAGCATTTCTTATATGATGAATTATTCCTTATCTAAATTTAGTTCCGCAATTTTTTGTTTTTCTAACTAAATATTTAAAAACCAGTTTTAACCAAAACATCAAAGGAAAAAACTTTAAATGCAACAATGAGTAACCGCGGTCCCCAGGAACGGGTTATTTAATTGCCAATAAAGTAATAGCTTTTATAAGTTCCTCTTTGTAAGCGAGCATTGTAAGTACTTATTTAACTCCCTCTTTGTAATCGGGCATGATAAGAACTTCCATCCAATGTCATCGCCATGTTAGAGTAATGGGTTAAAGTGCCAATGAGTAAAAGTTTTTTGGGTTTTAACTCATTACACAGCAATGTAAGTTTTTGCTAGGTACTTATTGTATTTTTTGTATTTTTTTTTACTTTTTTGCATTACTTTAATATTTTGATTCTATAAACTTTAAAATAGGGATCCATTGTCTTCGATTGAAGCCAAAACTAACAAAGAGTATATAAAATGCTTAACATTTCTATTTTTTTTTTTAATTTTTTGGGTTTTTTTCCAAAAAAATGAAGTTATTGTAAATGTTAGCTACTTTTCTCATATTATTTAAACTTTTTTGCTGACATAGAAAACTGGAAAAAAGTATTGAGCGCTAGTATACAAAATCATCAAAATCTAAGTTTTTTATGGTAGTAGTTAGGGTAACCATTCGTACTAATTTCATCAGTGCATGTACTGTTATATCATTTAGTGTACTGATTTAAAAAGTGTGTACTAAATGTACTATTTTTTTAAAGAAAGTACTGATTGTAGGCATCTTTCAAAATAATTGGATTATAAAGAAGTAATAAATTTCATCAGAACATAATCGTTTAATAATTTTTCAGCAGCAGAAAAAGTATTATAAATTGATTTTCTTAAAATCTATATTACGTTTTACATAATTATAATAATTTATATTATTAAACAATTTAAAGGCTAGAGATTTTTACATTTTGAAACATTTATAGTGGAAATGATTTGCAAGAAAAAGTTGAACAAAGAATAAATGAAAATGCATTACAAAAGTAATACGAAATTTAATGTAAGACTTCCTGCATGCTTAAAAGGCTACCATTTTAATATTTCAGTGATTAAAAAAAATCCCTAAAAATAAACCATTTTAAACGGGGGAAAAATTTAATATTTCAAATGATTCTTAAGTAAAGAAAATCTTAATGTCTTAAGATTTATTGTAAATATAAATGTCTTTTTTTAACAAAGATTTTTCAAAAATGTAACATGTCCTTTGATTACCAGAACACAATGCCGCCCAGACAGACGGACGGACAACTGAAAGGGCCCAAAAACAACTAAAAAAACTCCTTTTTTTCCTTACAAAAATATGAAAAACGTACTAAAAATAACCGGTCTCCTTTGTCGTAGTAATCTTTTGCGTCTTGCATTGTTAGTAAAAAGTAATTATGGTTTGGGTTATTGTACGGTCGTACTTGACCGACTATAATAGTTCTACTTGTTATTTTTTTTTTATATTTTTAAGCGCTTTTAACTAAGTCAGAAAGCAAACAAGTAATTTTTTAAACCACTTGATGCATGCACTTCTGTAAATATTAAAAGGGGTTTTTAATATTGCATATAAAAAGTAATAACAGAAGCACCTCTTTATATTATAATTATTAAAGCACACACACACACATACATAAATAATTTGCAGCAGCAGAGCCGCAGCAGTAATTAATAAGTAATAGACTTGCCAACTAATTAAATAAAAACCAAGCGCACAATAAAAAATATGATAAAATTTAATAAAAAAAAAACAGACGCGTTGGAAAAAAAAATCTTGATTATGAATTAAATCCTTTCATAAGGAAATAAAAGAATGCAAACAAATGCATTTATGTTGAATGTATGTACTTATATGTTTGTATGTTAATATTTTGGTAGATATATCATTACTTTAATATAGAAAGGTCCCAAACCATATTTTATAAGTCAAGACTTTTTGGCTAAAAGTGATATATGAGCAGACTTTTTAATGAAATTAAATGAAAATTTGAGCTTATAAAAATAAGAGGTAGGACCTTTTAATGTTAAGGCAACGATAACTACATAAAATTTAAAATTAGTTTTTTTGTCTTTAGATTATATTTTCTATTGTGTAGTTTTTTAACAGGATAATCAAAATGGTAATTTTTTTTACTGTGCAACAGTTCCCAAATAGAATTCAGTGGGCCCCTGGCGGCAGGTAAGAAAGGGCGTTATAAGAGGTTAGCAAAATATTAGTCAGCTACTTATAAATATGCCATAATTCTATTTTTTATTCTAACATAATTCAGCTAAGTAAAATTAAAATTTTTAGTAATAAGTTTTTTCTTGTTTTTCTTTATTTGATACTGTTAAACAAATGCGGGAATTTCCTAAACTTGTCAGCCACTGGGCCAAATAGTGTTTTTTAATTTAAATAATTAATTCATATTCCTATATTTCTTTTGCATTTTCCTTGCGTACGAAAACGTGTTTAAAAAACATGTTGAATAAAAAGCCTACAGGAAAAAGTTTTAGCTTAACTATCCTTACAACTAAAGTCGTAAAGAACCGCTGCACTAACACAAAAAGAAGTTAAAAACATATATTTTCAAAGCGTTTAACGCAAAGAGAACCAAGGCTGCCAACTTAAACTACTGCAATTACGTATGTAACTTTAGTATTTTGTATCTTCACTAAAGACACTTGCCAGGTTGACGGGAAGTACTTAATCAGTGATATAGCAATAGAAAAAGGCGAAGTTATTATCCTTGTTGCGTGCGGTAGTTCTAGGAACAATTTTTTGCTTATGTTACTAAAATCTGCAAATTTTTTAGCGTTATAAGAATTTTCTAGGACGCCTGGAAATTTGATACGTACTTCCTCCGTCAGTTGCTTAGCTACAACAAACGGCATTTCACTCATGTCAGTTCATAAATTTGGAGAGAACACTCTCCTTAAATAATTTAAAAAGATCACATTCTTCCTCGTCATTTCTTGCCAAGAATTCTTTTAGATTAGGCAGTTGTGATTGTGAGATAAAGGGACTTCTTCTTATTTTAAGACAACAACAGTAAGCGGAAAAATTCTGTGCTATCTTGCCTGGAAGAAAGTGGAAGAAGCGTGTTAATAGTTTTCTAAATACGTTAAAAAAAGGCTACAAGACAATCATCGATATTATACAGAGTTTCTGACGGTAGGGTTTTCGAGAAGCTGGTGCTAATAAAGTTTGTAGATATCAAAGAATCTACCCTTTGTTATAAGAAAAAATAACAAGTTTACAAACTAAAAATAGTGATTATTTTAAATGAGTTGTCTGGAACTTTATTGTAGTCAGTTTCCCAATAGGTTGGTTGCCAAGTTGAAATAACGTTTAGTTCCATTTCAAATACACAATTATACAAAACTCAAGTTCTTGCACTTTGTAGGAGAAGCCTTAGAAGTAGATTTAGCGTTCGAAGCGCCAGGAGCTATTAAAAGTGGCACCAATGATTTATAAGGTTTTAGTATAAATTTTTCATAATTGAAAATCTGGGCGGAAAATAAATAGACGATATCACAAGGCTCTAAAAAAAACTTTTTTAATTTAGCCACTTGCTTCCACAGCAAGATTAAATTCTTTAATTTTATTGTAAAAAATGAATTTTATCACTTATTTTGAAGGCACTCGTAAACGTCATTTGAGTTTAGGAAATTCACATCATATCAATTTTTTGTTATCAGTAAACCAATAAAATGATTAAAGTTAATAAAAATGTACGTGATTTTTATTTTATTTTTTATTTTTTTTTTTTTTGTTATAATATCTTCTTTTAACGTGCCAAAGAATTGCTTTCCCTGTAACAAGGGCATATCTATAATAAACAAACTATCTACTCATATATCCATACATGTGGATAAAAATTAAAGTAATAACCCATAACAAAAGGCTTAATACATGGAAAAAATGTATGAACCATTACGTGAGAACAAGTAAATATGTTATGCATTGTTCAGAAGTTTGTGTCTATATATGTATGTATGTAGTCTCTGCTTAAAGTCTCAGAAAAATGGATTAAGTTAAATCAGACAATAAAGTCACTATATTAATGTTAATGGGCATTTGTGCAACGATTCACTTGTAGCATGACGCTGCTTCTTTTGTTGTTATAGCGGCATTTAAAAAGCCATTTAAAAATCAATTTGAGTTTTGCATTTTTTAGTTTTAATTAAAAAATTGCCAACACGCGTTTTGTGTTTAACGCAAAATTATATTTATTAAATTTTGAAGGAGACTACGGCCTCGCCATTAAAGATATGATGGAAGAAAAATATGCAAGCAAACATCAAATGTTATGAATGATTTCATTATTTATAAATTTAATTTAAAAAAAAATGTGCGTGAATACCATTAAAGCGGCCATCAATTATTAGTTTTGTTTAAGTTTATCTGTCTATTGAAATTTTATTTTACATTTGACAATTCTATTTTAAGTTATCATTGATTTTTTAATGATTTTTATGAGATTTTTATTTTCTTTATAATATTTCTCTTGTAAAAAGTCTTTTTAAACACAATTTAAAATGAATTCTTTATTTGCAAACATGAGATATTAAAGAATTAAATTTAACGCTCGTACTTTTATCCATATGTAAATAAAAGTTTCCACAACCCTTGTAATGCATCATATAAAATATGTATATATTTTTTTAATTTGGCGAACAAAAATTTGTTGATGAAGGTACCAACCCTATTAAAATCAACAATAACCGTCCCATTATTTCACAAAGCTCACAGCTCAAAAGTCCTTCCAGGACCAACTTCATCTTTTTACTTGCCTTAAGTAACATTTAATAAGGTGCATTATATGTAAATAAATATTTCGTTATCAAAAATTTAAAAGTAAGTAACATCTCTTATTCTAATTTTATATTAGAAGAAAAATACGTAGTTTTGACTATGTTTTCTCCACTTCTTGAGAACGGGCCTAATAATTTCGAATTACATTGCTTTTACCAAAAAACAATTTTTTTTAAGCAAAAAAATGGATCTTTAAATTGGATAAGGCATGTAAATTAAGTTTTGTGGTACTAAAATCCGATAGTTTTATGAATTCTGCACCTAGAAATGGTTCTTAAGAAGATTTTTCAAAAGTTGATTATAATTTTCTGTCAAATAGTGAAGCCAAAAACCATTGGATTTGTAACAAGTAAGAGCGCTGTATTCGGGCCGAATCTTATATACCCTTCACATTGGTCTTTTAATATACCCAGCGAGTTTAAAGGTCCAAAGAAAACTTTACAAAATTTTAACGATCGTATGGATAGTGGAAATAGATGAGGAACGTTTGAGGTCGACAGTTATAAAAGTTTTCGACATTATTCATATTAAAAGGTTAATAAAAGTTGTTAATTTTTATGGGATGTTCTAGTCCCTCTGCTCCTCTTCAAATTTTTCTCCAAAATGTATGAATTATTTGATTATTACTTTTTGTAGAATATTCGAAGTCGATAGTTGTTATAGTTTCCTGGGCGTATCGAAAAATTTCATAAAAATTGTTAGTTTGTATTAGAGCTACCTCTTCCCCTGTTATAGCTGTTATAGTTTCCGAGATATAGCGCATAAAATATTTCACTAAATTTGTGCCATTGTAGGAAAAATCCCCTGATCCTATCTGAAAAACATTTTTCTATTATTTAGGTCCCTACTTTAAGAGTATCCGTGCCAAGTTTTGTGGCAAGAATGACTATATTTACTGAGATATATAGGGATATATGCACGGATTTTGTCCTAAAAAAATGGGTTATTTAGGGTTTTTGCTTATATTTCGGTCAATAGTGAACCGATTTTGCTGATTTTAAATAGCAATTGTTTCCAGAATATTTTTAACAGTTTGACACCAATAACTAGGCCGTATCTTTTTATTTGATTTTGAAAACTTGATTTTAGCAGACGGACAGACGGACATGGCTATATCAACTTCCCTATCTATAAGGTTCCAAAATATATATACTTTATGGGGTCGCAAATGGTTAATAAAGAAATTACAAACGGAATAATAAACTGATCACTATGTGAAGGGTATAAAAAGAAATAAGTTTTTTGTTTATTACTACTACGTCGTCGATATATGTAAATGTAATGTTTGAGAGCGCTTAAGATTAAGCGATTACTTAAATCACACTCTTGACCTAGTTGTTACTTTTCGTGTGAGATGTCCCGAAATTCACGACCAGCACTTACAAATGTGCTAACAAAAATCAATCAAATAACTAGTTACCAGGTATTTACTAAAAAATAAAATAAAAACTTAAGGTTTCTAAAGCAAATGTGTCGAACAAGGTCTATACAGTAATTTTATTTTTGCATATATATATATACAAATGTAAAAATAGGGACATCCCATTAGGTAATTACACTATTGCAAAGACCTCATTACTTTGTAGCCTATGAAATAATGGGAGCTTATTACTGAAATTCAAAAAAAATTTACTGGGATTTTCTTCTTTATGTGCATGAATTCATTAAATATTTCACAAACTTTTTTCAATATTATCATGAAATATTATTAATTAATATTTGCCATGAAGAGAATAAAGTTTTTTTCTGAAAAGAGGTATTCTTAATGTCATCATTAATACAAGTTAATTACTGCAGCAGGAAGCAGTTGTAAGATCCAAAAAATATTATTAGCAAACACAAAAAATAGGGAAACATACACATATCTCTACATATAGTTCATATGATAACAAGACACAAATACAGCAGAATATACACAAAACTCTAAATAAAATATTTAAAGAATTATTTTTTTACAAATAGGCTCATCTGACTGGTACTTTTAAGGCTAATAAGCACTGAACATGTGTTTATTTTTTTATGTGTAGAAATCTAAATATAGCAGCATGTACACAAGCACATGCAAGTGCTAAGAGTATGACACTTTGGTTTTGCATCACGTGTTACATTCGTACGTTCACACACATATAACACCAAGCATTAACCAGCACATCTACACCATCCATAACAGTATTCGCCTTACCGCAACTTATTGTGGTGGATGCAGTAAAACCATGAAAAATAAACAACAAAATAATCTTCATGCATCACACTGTTAACACACAAACACACACCAGTACCAGCGTGTACTTGGGGTTTTCAGTGCAAGTATTTTAATACTTTTTGCTTAAAGACTTACGAACTTAAATAAATTTGTTTGATTTTTATTTCATTTTCTCTATGTTGTTAAGTGGATCATCATACTCTTTACACTTTCTTTTTTCTAACTGCAATTGCAACAGGCTACTATATACATTCAAACAAACATATTTCTAAAATAGTAGGAAGTGTGTTTGATATAATAAAACTCTTAAAATATATTTTTTAATATTTTGTTATGTGTACAAAACTAAAAACAAAAAGAACGTTTTAAATAAAATATTTAATAATATTTTACACAGATAACAGAAACTAAATTTCGACTCAAGTCCAATCTATTAACAAATGTGCATATGGACAATTCCATTGTGACTGGTGTGGCCATTTTCCCACATTTTTGCTTTTAACTCAAACCGTTAAAAATTTTTGTTTGAAAAAAAATTATGATTTCTTAGAATGCTATGTTTATGGGCGATTAATACTTAGTAGACGCTGTAAGGGCACTTGAAGACTGTGACGGATGTGACCCTACAAATTGGAATTTAGGAGAATTTTGACTTGAGGAACAAGTTGTGTAAAATATTCTTAAGAACGGGTTAAATTTGTCTAGTTTTTTACGGTAGTTTAAAGTGTTTTTAATCGTGTTTGATTCATTATTTCCTTAAAAAACCATTTTTGCTCAAGGGAAAAAAATTATAAAATGTGACGGGTGTGACATTTTCATAAAAGCGTAGAAAAAAAAGCTGAATATTCAGTATGGTAATATTTTCAGCTCTTTCAAAATAAATAAAAATTAAAAATGAACCAATTTATTTATATTTCGATCAATTTCGGTTCTTTAAGACGTAAATTCATCGATTTTTTTAATAAATAAAAAACCGATTTTTCCTTAAACTGGGACGTTTTGCGTGAAACTTGCCATATTTAAGATTCAGAATTCAGCCCTAGCCCTCAATTAAACGAGTTATGCGTCTTTGTTTGGACTTTTGTCCGCCAATTTTATAAACAAAAAAATTTCTTCTTTATTTTACTCAGGTAAACCTATATACTCATATTTCTATTAAATATAACTAAATAACTTTTTATATGTATTCACTTGATCAAAAAAAAAAATATTATTTTATATTTCTAAGACTTTTTTATTGCACCTTGTATAAGTATATCATACTACTGCCAGCAAGTCAAGCGCTTATTTTCAGATCCTTCTACTCTTTGACTGCAGTGTTATTAGTTTCTTAAATTTAAAAATTAACCACAAAAAAAGTTGAAGTAGAAAAATCCGCTTACACACCGAAGGGCACTAGAATCATTAAGCTATCCCAAAAAATAAGTAACATCATTATCGAGAGTATCATTATCATAATAATCATTGAAAAACGTCATGAATTAAGTTGTCGAGAATAACGTGAACACAACTTACTGATGATGAAGTTAAACTGCAATAAGCTTTATGCTTTGGTGATTTTTTGTAAGGGTGTGTGTTTTTGTGTTAGTGTTGCAGCCCATATTTATGTAAATCTATTTGTATTAGCAGCAAAATATTATGATTGTATGCTTTCCGTCACACAACCAAGTCAAAAATGTCAAGTGAAGAGTGACTGATATGGCGAATAACGAGCTCTAGAGTGTCATTATATGCCAAGTGTGGCATTAAGTAGTACCAACAATCACAGCCTTCATACGTTTTAATTTGAGTTTGACTATTTTTTCTGTTTGTTGTTTTATTATATTCTTTACGCTGGCTTCTTCCATGTTTTGAGAAATTCGAAAAGGGCGTTTTTGCTTTTTTTTGTCAGATGGAAAATTACATTGTCACTACTTTTTTAAATTTAAACAAAATAAAAATAAAATATCTAATAAAACTTTTTTGTACATAGCTTATAGTTAAAAAATGTTTTTCTTTATAATAAAAATAAACTCAAGAAATAAACAAAGTTTTGGCAGAATAAGTAAAAAAGTATGTGAATTGCGTTAAACCTGTAGCATGTTCACGAAAATTCATGGACACCCAGCCAGACGGACGGACGGACATTCTTAATTCGACTTATTAAGTGATTCTGAGTGATATAATTGAATCTGGGTCTTAGACCAGTACTTTTGGACGTTAATAACACGTATGTATCTGGGTTGGGTAAAAACAATTTATAAAAACATTGAAACGTATTTAAAACAATAAAAATGTCTTCTTTGAAACTTAGTAACTGCTAAGCAAAGCATTTGAATACGTACATACATATATATACATATGTGCCAACTTGTTTTTAGATACAAATATTTGTACATGAATAAATGTTTCACCTTAAAGTTTTCTCTCCTGAGACAATTTTTTTTTAACTTGAATCATATGAATTCAAACGTATTTTAATTTATTCAGAAATTTCGGAAATTAATGTAAATTATACGTGATTTTAAAGCAGTAACTTTCAAATAAATCATTAAACTCATTTATCTTAAAAATGAATTATTGGTAATGCTAGAAATTTTATTTCAAAAAATAATGTAGTTTCCGATGCATTCAATACTTGATACCGGATAAAATTTTTGATATTTTATCACAAAAATATTCAGACCGAAAGAAAATTATGTTTAATAACGAAAATGTTTTCAATCTTTTTAAGTCCTTTCTTGTTTTTTAGTTTTTAGATCTTATGGTCTTATCTCTGAGTTACAAGTATCAAATATTTCGCTGATTTTTCTTACCAAATGTGATTATAGGTGTCTGTTTTCTTCATATAAAAGATTTCTGGAACATTGAAAAATTAATGGTTTTTTCTAGAGAAAAGTTTTAAGGGACCATGACCATGACTTTTAAAATTACTTAGCTTTTTTTAATTAAAAAAAGGTGATTAAATATAATCGCTTAAGCTATATCATATTTTATTATAATTTTATTTATCACATCTGTACGATAGTTGCTTTTAAATCATGTATCGCAACCCTTTGAGCAATGGCCCACATAATACAAAAAAATTTGGTTTGAAAAATATCAAGTTCTACCCCTTCATAGCGGCCTTCCCAAAAATAAACACAAATTGGGTTTAAAGTTGTTAAATTCAGTTCTCAAGAGATTTTTCGTCGTCGTTTACAACCCTTTGTAAGTCTGTTCAAACTGGCACGCAAATCAAAAAAAAAATGTTTGTTGTAATAATGTACTAATATCAGTAGCACTAATTGGACCAATTGGAGCACTCCGGAATAATCGGTGGTGAAGATTTTTTATTATGGACTAATGTTTTCTGTTTAAAAAAAGTTTTTTAAGTAATTTTTTGTTAAATTGAAATATTTGGTTTTAATTAAGTAAAATAAAAATATTTTTAAACATATGTTTCACTTGATAAGTTTTATTTTCGCAGGTTTTTTTTCCAATAAAAATTCTAAAACTTTTAGGTGTGTTCATTTACAGAAAATTTTTAATAATTTTCGATAATTATTGCTAGCAAGTGTTCACGTACACGAAAAACTAGCAACTAGAGGGCCAAAAAAGAGCGTAATCTGTTTAGAAACAAAAATGTTTCAGATAGTTTTTACTTGTAAATATTTTACTATCAGAAATTACTCAAACAGTCTTTCTGTCATTATGCTTTAAAAAAAATTTAAATTATAAATTTTTAAAAGTTTGCCAATTATGAATCCCTTCAGAACAGTCAAGAAGAGAATAATGGAAAAACAAGCATTGCATAGGTAAAAGAAAAAAGTCAAGGAAAGTCAATAGTTATAGGCGCTGCGCTACCTATTATCCTAGCCACTCAACCCCCCTGATAAAAACCTATGAAAATCTGCAGATTAGAGCAGTGGCAGACAAGGTGTTCTACCGTCTCTATCTCCTTCCAATCCCCGCATAACCTGCAGAAATCAGGGGAATTCCGGTTCCATTTGTTTGTCATATATCTCACATCGCAGTGCTTCATAAGAGTCCCAATAATGCACCTCAGAAGCCCCCTTCTCTCCTTGAGCAGCAGGTTAGTGCCGGTCTTGTCCAGCTGGGGCCATAACAATTTTAGATATCCCGCAATTAGCCCAGTCCGTCCACGTTTGGGCCACTTTGTCCATTATTCAAGTCCCAATTAGCCCATAATAGAAACCCAGTGGTGGCCTCACCGGCTAACAAGCAAGTCCAATATCCCGGGCCAATCCCTTACTGTGATAACTAATTTAACATGTTTGCCTCAAAAACAAGTCACTAATAGATGGCCGA
>OY757187.1:23208528-23258528 GCA_963583895.1 Melanophora roralis | reverse complement strand
TAAATAGAAGGAAAATATATGAATAAAAAACTTTAGAAGTCAAACAAACTAGATATTATTTGTTTTCTTTATACCTATTATGGGTAACAAATATGAATTAAACCATGTAATTCACGGCTTAATTAAAAATTATCAACAGGAGTTAAAAACCTCTTCCTTTCACTTTTCATCGAAATGGTTTTGTAAAAAAAAAAATTATAAAAAAAATTATCAGCGAAGTGTTGTGAATAAACAATTTAGTTTAAATCATAGTGTTAACAAATTTGTTGAAAATAATTTCTTAAATTTCTATTTTGATTTAAATGGTTGAATGTACTTCAATAAGACATTTGTTATTTATGCGTGTTGAAAAAGTGTGTCAAATTTACACATTCTTTTTTCGAATATTTATATTTTTTTACCAGAAATATAAAAAATGTCTAAAAACGAAAGCAGAGATTGTGTAAAACTTTTACATTCAGACAGAAAATAGTTTAGTTAAATGGTGTTGAATAATTATGACGCTAGGAGAGAAAGATATGTATAAAAATATAATGTGCGTAAGTCGAATAAATATGTATCGTTACCTTAATATAGAAAGGCCCTAACTCGTTGTTTTTATAAGCCCAGATTTTTGTTTATTTCGATTTCGAAAAAACCTCGACTTAAAAAATACGAACTAGGGCCTTTCTATATTCAGGTAGCGGTATGTGCATATTTATGAAAACAGTTTTATGTAAAGATATACTTCTGCTTTAGAAGTTATAAATAATGTTTTGGATTTTTGCATAGTAAACTTGACAAAGCATTATATTAAAACTATTTAGATGTGCCGGCTTTTGTAAATTGGTCGCTTTGTTCTTATTATTTCCCTTATATTTTTACCTCTGTTTATTGGTCAAGACAACAAAAAAAAGCAACAAAGGAAAAAGGTTTAAAAAACATGCTTTAAAAACAAGTTTCTTGAAATTCTAAAATATTTTTAAAGTAGAATAAAAGAATTATTTTATTTCTATCTAATGCTTGTTTAAAATAGAAACACTTGCACCAGTTTCTCTTGTTTCTAAACAACATGAAAACAAATTGAAACGTACAATGAACTGCTTTTTAAAATTTTACAAGTCAGGTAGCTATAGTAATAGTTTTGACTTTAATATTGTTTTTAACAATATTCTGATTATATCGCAAATTTTTAATAGGAATTTTTGTACGTGTTTTCGATTATATTTAACACTTAATTTATGGTAGAAAAATAAATTTGTCTTTTAAAATTCTTTTTTTCTTATTACACAGAAGGTGTTTCACGGATCATTACCAAATAGCTAAATAACTAAAATTTATAATTTTTTTAATTCTAGAATGGCTTTTTTTCCTTTTGATAACAACTAACTGATTTTTATTCAAAATCAATGTTTTTTACGTTAGGAGCCGTTTTACGAGGAACTGCCTATAAAGTTTTGGCATTTAGATTTACATCTCGGTAGTTTAAAAGTAGTGTTATGTAAACTGAAACTGAACTCTTTACGAGCCTTTTCTAATAAACATGATGCCTTTTTTTATAATTTCTACAAATATAGATTTGTTTATTATATATAGATTTTGAACTGTTCAGAAACTTTGAGAGAAAATAAATCCGTTTCATTAGTATTATTTTCATTAAAGGTTTCAAGTTTTTTCAATTTTTCAGTAGCTTTTAAATTCTCAATTAATTTAGAAAAAGTTTTTGTTTTTTTCTTAATTTTTTTTGTATTTCTCAAAAGTTTTTAAATTTTTTTGTAAAATTTTAATTATTACACACACCTTTTAAAGGACACGCCATTTATCACTTCAATATTATTGCTTCTGGCAGCACGATTAAGGGCCGTAATACCCTTAACAGCTAAACAAGTGGTCATATCCTCACTTTCAAAACATGAGCCCAAATAACGGGCAGCATGTGAGACGGTAGATTCACTTTCGATTTGATTATCTTGAACACTTGGAGCAGCCAAGACACTGCTGGCAGCCAACAAACAAACTGTAGTTATGGCAAACACTTTCATATTGATCTTATTTCTTATTTTTATTATTATAAAACACAACGAGCTTTAATCCTTTCTCGAGTTTCTTTTATTTTTTAATTGAATTTTTAAATTCACGTATGTTGCGTGCAACAGTTATGATGGTTAAGATGCTTTTGATGTCAACATTTCGAGAGCAACTGTCTTTTATACAAAGCCTTTTTCAAAATTTCAATTTCTTATTTCGCTTTAAATTTCTTATGCGGCAAAAGCTGAAAACTCCAAAAAAAACACACACACACCTTTACACATACACAGCGCAAAACATTACAAAATAATTAACAATACAAACATTGTTTAAATGATTTTTTAGAAAAACATGAAAAAACAAAATACTTAAACTGTTTACGCAGTGAGTAGACTTTATTTGGTATTTAAGCCAAGTTAATTATAATACACACTTTCAGTTATCTTGGTCATGTTTACTCTCAAATTGCTTCACCAAAAAAAAAAAAAAAAAAAAAAAAACAAAAATAAAGTTGCTTGTCGCCGCTTATTAGGCTGACAGAGGAAGTAACACTTTATTTACTCTTTTTTCATTGGAATTTTAAAAAATAACTCAAAAAATATTTTTTTTAATTTTAAAACTTAACAAATATGTAAAATTATTTCTTTCTAAAACAAAATCTTAAGAGAAAAACCTTGAAATTTTGTAGAATTTGCTTAAACTTGTTTAAATACAAATTAAGTATTAAAAATAAAATTACAGACAAATGATTTATTTTTAAATGACAGAAACGCTACCCAAATGTAATATACTAGTCATGCACGAAATTATTTTAAGGATTTAGATTGGGAACAATTTGAGACTCAAACGCTAATTCCGAAATATTGTTTTAACTTCGTCAACTGTGAAGGGGGAAACTGGATCTATTGCTCGTTTAAAAACAGGCCGTTTTAATCCAAGAACTTTACTTCGGCTTCTTGGGAAAGAATTGTAAATTTCAAAAAGCTCTTTACAGCGCACCCTCACTTAAGGCCTCGGCATTCTTGCTAACTTAATGGCTTACTTAGTTGGCCATTTATAACAACCAATGTGGGTCATTGGCCAAACTAAAAATAACGTCTCAATCATTTTAGTCTTTTGCGCTTCTTTTCCAATGTTTAAATGTTAAGTTCGGAAAGCTTCTCCATAGCTTGGTTTTTCCTTTGGAATTTCGTTCATTACCTCTAGCGTCTTCCTTTAAATTCAAACACTTTTAAGCTGAAGCATATTCATACATTCGCATATGTTCTAGCCAGCGCACTCTTGTGTACCCTATGTTTGTACGGATAGAGCAAAAGTGTATTGTATAGCGTGAGCTCTGTTTGCTGAGAAAGAAATCTGCTTTTAAACTGTTTGCTAAGCCCAAGAAGGATATATTGAAGAGTGACAATTTGCCATTAACAAGTTTGGTTACTTATAGCAACACTACACAGGTAACTATTTCTCTAGCAGCAATAAGAGTTTTTAAAATATTTGAACCTATCAAATCTAGTTCAAAATCAATTGTCAGCTCTACAAAAATTATGAATTTTTTTAAATTTATTTTCATTATCAAATATTTTCAAAAATACGGCCAGTTTTTTGATTACAAGGATGCATAGAGATCCAGACGGATGGTCGGAAATGCTTTAAGCGACTCTAAAAGTGATTTCAATGCGATCTTTGTAACTAAGGGTGATTCTTAGACTATAAAAACTAAAAAGGGCAACGATTTCAACGAAAGGAGTTCTTTGAATGAATTATTGAACGTCAACAAATCGAAAATAATTTTGTAAGTATATTTATCCCAAGGGATGCAGCAAATGTTCAACTTCATGGCCTTTTTATCGCCAAAATTGTTGTTGTGTGATGTCGAAAAACAAAAGCATCCACAACGTGTCATTGTATGATGTGATTTTTTTTTTTTGCTGAAGGCATAATTAGGCCATAATTTTTTGGAAAATGAGACTGGCCAAGAGTCAAGTGAACTCAGATTTTTCTGAGTAACATGATAACGCAGTTATTTCTGTTCAACTTGGTATTTAATGTTTCAAAATACTGTTCCACATGTTATTACATATGGATATGTTAATACATAAGTAACCACATCCTATGCCTTTTTGATTCAATAAACTTACCAATCCAAAGCCTAACAGCCATTTATTACTTTCTGACAACTAAGTTGATTTTCAATCTCAATCGTCGAGACTCACAATTGAAAAAGTCTTAAAAGTACCAAAAATGTCAGAATATGTCATTTTGTCTACTTAGTGGACCTCTGCTCCCAAAAAGTCGTTAATTTTACAATTGAAGACACGTAATTATAAAAAGTTCAAAATAATACTTTTTGAACTCAATCTGCCTTAAAAATCGTTTATTTTCTATTCTTAAACTCATAGTCTTCATAGTCTCCCAAAAAATAAAAAAAATGCCACAAACATAAAAGAAGAATTTTTGTCCACTTAATTGAATTCTGGCCTTAATTTTTTATAATCATACTTTAAAAAAAATGCCAAAAATATCTAAAAGCCACCAAAATAAAATATGCGCCCTTTTTTAAACCCTGACCTTAGTGGTGCAAAATTGGGCGAAAAAGCCAAGATCAATCGAACGTAATTTAAATCATGCTTCTATCTTTAATGGCTCAGTTACAAGTTACAAAAAGTACCTAAAAATTGCTGAAATATAATATTGAAACCTTAAGATCAACAATTAAAAAAAATTACCCAAATCATTTTTATTTTGCTTCAAAATATGATCCTGGAGGAGCATATGGCCAATATATTTATGTTTGTAAAATTATTGACTGAAGAGTTGCAAGAAGTTTAAAAATTCAGTTTTAACCCCTAAAGACTATAAATCTAGGAAAAGCAAAATTTTAATTTTTCCCCTTAAGTCCAAAATGCCAAAAAAGTACTAACACTGTTCACATCATGTTATGTAATCTGTCGAATGAAATTTAAGCCATTTTCTTATCTGTGTAGGTATAACAGTTACAAAATGTAGCAAAAGGGTACAAATATATAATTTTGACTCCTTTTCCTGTTTTTATCCTCAAGGGTACAAAAATTTAAAAAAGTTCCTGACACCTAAGTAGAATATAGTACTTTTTAAGTTCTTTTTTGTATCGTGTTTAGTTAGGGAGACAGAAATTTACCGAAAATATCGTTTTTTTACCCCTTAGGGTTCGAGTTTTCTAAAACTCCGTCTTTGTGGATCTGCACTTCTAGAAAAGTATCGTGACAATCCTATAATAATACATTCCTATATCTATAACTTACAATGAGTCTGTTAACTAAAGCTTTAATTTCAAAAGTCATCATAATTTTTATAAATTTTTACTATTGTTAATAATTGTGGTGTAGGGTGTAATACGACCTTGCCTAAGCGTCCACGATTTTCTTACTTGCCTGTTATTGGTTGTTAAAACAGTGTTTATACCCCCAACACATACGTGGTAGGGGTAGTTTGTGTTTGTGCATATGTTTTTAACGCCCGAAAGTAATGGTCTGAGACCCACCTTCAAGCATCGATCGACTCAGAATCACTTCCTGATTATATTTAAGCATGACTGTTCGTCCGTCTGGCTGGGTATCCATGTTATCTTGTAAACACACTATAGGCTGTAACTTTTAGGGTATTTTAATGAAATTTAACATAGAGAAGTTTCTTGGTCCTGGCACGTAGCCCATTGTTTTTGGCGAAGATTGGTTTATATTTTGATATATTCCCAATACAAGTGTCCTTCAGGAAAAGGCGTTTTGGCTATAAATATCTCAAATATTACTCTATTTTGGCAAAATTTTGCACAACTTTATGCCACCAACTATTGCACTGAATAAAAATATAATAAAAATATAAGTCCCCCATATAAATATGGTGTACGGTATAATGTGGTCGGACTTGACCTAATAAAGGCTTTAATAACTTAAGTAACGTTTGGAATAGATTTTTGTAAAAAATCATAAGGCCTATCTTGAAAACTAAGTTATCAATTGTTCTTAAAAAATATTCGAAAATGAATCCTGCAAATGCTTAGAAAGGGATTATTTTCAATAAGCCCAAAAAATCTATATTATGTAATTGCATACATACAATTAATAATGCTTATACTCGAAATATTGTTTAAATAAAAACTTAATCAAAAATGTGTCAGGAATGCGACAAATAAAAGACTCCTTCAGAAGGGTCGAGCTCGGGTACTATTTTCTAATTTTCGAGTCAAAAACAAGAACATAAGCAATAATTTAAATTTAGCAAAAGAGTCAAAAAAAGAATAGGATATAACAGAAAATCCCTACTGGGAATTCTTATGTTGAGCTAACAAACCACTGCATTGTTTATAAAAGCAACGGGTAGAAATATTTTTATTCGATTATGTATATCACTTTCATCGTTCAGTTTAAGTTAAAATTAATCATGTTTTTAATCTAGGTCATACTCAACGCTTAACATCGTACATATTTCTCTTTAAGTAATATAATGTGTTGTAGGGCATAAAACAAACAAAAAACTAAAAAAACTACGTGCGAATGTATGAATGTGTCTTATGCGCGCTTTAAGAAAGTCACAAAAAGTAGTAACCAAGACTACATCTCAATTTGTATTTTTGGCTTTTAGCCACATGGGCTGAGCTGATGATTGTACTAGCAACAAGAGCCTTTAACTTTGTTTAAACCTCTTTCTGAGCCTTTAACTTTGTTTAAACCTCTTTCTGTTTTTTACTCTTACACTCAGCCAGAGCTTACATACATCTAAGTATGTTACTCTTTCATTATATCTTTAAAAGCGAAAATTTAATATTTTTTAAGCCTCTAATTGTATTTGCAGCTCATTCATATACATTTAGGGTTTGTTTGCGTATTTTTGATTAAATAATATCGAGTATACGTCTTTAAAACCGAGTGTAAATATTACTTAAGATGTGATAGTTAACGTTTTCAAAAGTTTTATTTATATTTTTCTGATACATACATACTTGTTTGTATTTGTTTATATAATATTTCATCATATTTTCTATTTCTCTTTTCTTTAAATATATTTTACAATAATTTGATGCAATATTTACTTAAATTGTTTATTTTTGGTGTTTGAAATTTCATGCTCCACCTTAATTTATAATCCGTATACCCTTCATTTAGAGATAAGGGTTGTATTAGCTTTTAATTTTGTTTATTAATTCAATACAATACATTTTTGGAATACTAAGGCAGATATGTTCTGGATCCCTATAGATTGGGACTTAAGCTTGGGGCTGTCCAGTGGTCGAAATTCGAACGCTATTTGTTGCACTTTGTTCAACGGTATATAAAATTATTGACTAAATGTACCCTACGGGGACGTGGACTGGTCCAAGACAATTGACGTAAATAGTTCCTTAAGGCAGGGAGTGGATCTAGTTCTTGCACTTTATGAGTCACCGGGTCATTTTTTCTAGGGCGCAGTCATTTCACTTGATTTGTTTTTGCTTAAAAATAATATAAATTTTACCCAGTATTTATTGAAGCAAAGACACTTTTTCTTACCAATATTAGCCAAATAGAATTTTTTTTTGAAGCCAGTTACAGATTTTTATCATCAGTAATCTTTGAATGGTAGTAGTTAGCAAAACCTATTAAGCTTACATGGTATCAGGAAAAGCAAAGTGGATTTATTTTTGTAAGTTCGAACTAAATTTATTGAACTTATTGTCTTTAGACAAAACTACGAAAAATACAGAGCATATTACCAATTTAATTTTATTTTACAACTCTAAAACAAACAATTTCCGGAAAAATACTAACAAAATCAAATATTATTTTATGGTTGTCTACAAATTAAATTCCTTTGTTGTAGGTTAAGTTTTTCTATATGCATTTCATTGGTTCTTTTACCGAATTACACGCTTCAACCGAATTCCTGAAAAACCTCATGAATATGTTTCGCCTTTATACAGGAACACCATCAAACTTATTGAGAATTATTACAAACAACCCAAAATATTTAAATGTCTTTTTTCAAAACTCAACAAACATTTTTCGTTATTCAACTGTTTTAATTATATTTGCCCTTTATAAAACAAATTTTATTATATAAAGTCGTCTCTTAATTTTATAATTAAAAAATTAACCTGAACTAAAAATCAGTACTTCTTTGTGGTCGTTTTTGGGAATAAAATTATAATATTTATTCATTTTAAAATAACTTTACGAAATACTAACGAAGTGCCTGGTTTTGACTTTCTGTTTGGGTTTTTTTTCTTAATCTGGTTTAGAGGAATATTATTTTACATTCAAATTTAAATTTAATAGACTGAAAACTTTCCAAAAAGCCCATAAAATAAAAGAAAAACGGATACAGCCATTTTTTTAATGACTTTCCAACTTAATCTTGTTTAAAAAGTACCAAAAATATAAAACTTTTTGTTCACTTGAAAATACAAAAAAAGGAGAAGATGCAAAAAAATACTTTTTATCCACTTAGTTGACTTTCGGCTTAAATCAGTATTAATAGTCCTTTGTTTCTATGTCAACAGCCCCTATTTAAAATAAAAGGCACTTAAAGTGTGAAAAGTACTTTTTCTTCCGATCTCTATGTGGGCCAATAGTCCATATTTTCATATTTATCAGCTTGTGATCTTAATAAAGGCAAACTAAAATACCAAATATTTACAAATAGTACCTTTTGTCTTCCTAGTAGACTTTGAGCCTATAAATGTGTAAATAAGAAGGATGATAATCTAAAGCAGCGATAGCTAAGCTGGTCTCTGGGTCTGATCGGGTTTTAATCTATACCATACGAGTATCAACGAAAACTTTAAGAAAGAGAGCAATAGACACAAAAAGGAGCAAAACAAGTAAGAGCGCTATATTCGGCTGTGCCGAATCTTATATACCCTTTACATTGGTCTTTAAATATACCCAGCCGAGTAATTTTGTACTGCAAATAATATAATAAAAAACCTTGTGCGAGTTTTAAAGCCCATAGAAAAAATAACAAAATTTTAACGTTCGTATGAATAATAGAAATAGATGAAGAAGATTTGAGGTCGAGAATTTTTAAAGTTTTCGACATTATTCATATTTAAAGGTTAATAAAACTTATTAGATGTTCTAGTCCCCCTGCTCTTCACCAAGTTTTTCACCAAAATGTATGAATTATTTGATTATTACTTTTTGTAGAATATTCGAAGTCGATAGCTGTAATAGTTTTCCAGAAGTAGCGTATCGAAAATTGTTTAAAAATTGTTAATTTGTATGGGAGCTACCCCTTCTTCACCCCCCATCCGAAAATCTTTTTCTTCAGAGCGTAGCCCTTAATGTCCAATTACTTTTTGTAGAACATTTGATTTCGATATATGTTATAGTTTCTGAGATATAGCATATCGAAAATTTAACAAAAATTGTTAATATGTATGGGAGCTACCCCTTTTTTTGCCCCCACTCGAAAATTTTTTTCTCTAAGGCGTAGCCCTTAGCGTGCAATTACTTTTTTTAGAACATTTCATTTCGATATCTGTTATAGTTTCCGAGATATAGCGTATCGAATATTTGATAATAATTGTCGATTTGTATGGGAGCTACCCCTTTTTCTGCCCCCACCCAAAAAATTTTTTCTCTAAGGCGTAGCCCTTAGCGTGCAATTACTTTTTTTAGAACATTTCATTTCGATATCTGTTATAGTTTCCGAGATATAGCGTATCGAATATTTGAAAATAATTGTCGATTTGTATGGGAGCTACCCCTTTTTTGCCCCCACTCGAAAATTTTTTTCTTTAAAGCGTAGGCATTTTTGCCCAATTACTTTTTGTAGAACATTTCATTTCGATATCTGTTAAAGTTTCCGAGATATAGCGTATCGAATATTTGATAATAATTGTCGATTTGTATGGGAGCTACCCCTTTTTTTGCCCCCACCCAAAAAATTTTTTCTCTAAGGCGTAGCCCTTAGCGTGCAATTACTTTTTTTAGAACATTTCATTTCGATATCTGTTATAGTTTCCGAGATATAGCGTATCGAATATTTGAAAATAATTGTCGATTTGTATGGGAGCTACCCCTTTTTTGCCCCCACTCGAAAATTTTTTTCTTTAAAGCGTAGGCATTTTTGCCCAATTACTTTTTGTAGAACATTTCATTTCGATATCTGTTATAGTTTCCGAGATATAGCGTATCGAATATTTGATAATAATTGTCGATTTGTATGGGAGCTACCCCTTTTTTTGCCCCCACCCAAAAAATTTTTTCTTTAAGGCGTAGCCCTTAGCATGCAATTACTTTTTGTAGAACATTTTAAGTCGATATCTGTTATAGTTTACGAGACATAGCGCATAAAATATTTCACCAAATTTGTGCAATTGTAGAAAAAATACCCCTTCCCCTGGTCCTATCTGAAAAAATTTTTTCCATTATTAAGGTCCCTTCTTTAGGAGTATCCGTGCCAAGTTTTGTGGCAAGAGTGACTATACTTACTGAGATATATAGGGATATATGCACGGATTTTGTCCTAAAAAAAATGGGTTACTCTGGGTTTTCGCTTATATCTCGGTCAATAGTGAACCGATTTTATTGATTTTAAATAGCGATTGTCTCCAGGATATTTGTGATAGTTTGACACCATTAACTGGTCTGTATCTTTTTATTTGACTCCGGAAACTTGATTTCAACAGACGGACAGACGGACATCGCTAAATCGGCTTCCCTATCTATAAGGATCCAGAATATATATACTTTATGGGGTCGCAAATGAATAATAAAGAAATTACAAACGGAATGACAAAGTGATATATACCCTATCACTATGTGAAGGGTATAAAAACACAAATTGATGTTGCACGGTTTTTTAAATATTTCAAACAGTGCAAAAGCATCCATCAATACATTCTCATAAATCATGTTCTCTCGGTTCTCATATAGTATCAAAAAAGTACCAAATATCTAAAAAAGTACTTTTTATTCACTTATTTAACTTTCAACCTCAGTGTTACTCAACAGTCCTTAATTTTATATTTTTTGACTCATATTCTCTGACTGACTCTTAAGTGAGTTCGGACCTTTAAATGGGCAAATAGTGCTTAATCTTATATATCGAAAATTTTAACTTTAAAAAATTCAAAAAATATACAAAAAAATTCGTAAATTAGTATTTTTTGTCCGCTCAATATAATCAGTAGCCCTTAATTACATTTCCAGACTCACAATCTCAAAAACTATAAAAGTTCAAATAAACAAACTCGTTAAAAACCTGATGAATTATTAGAGTTTTAAAAAAGTTGAGAAAAAAACTTTTTTTACCAACTAAAACAAAAATGAGACTGAAAACACCAAGACCGGCTAAAACTATAGAATAACACGCATTTTTTCATTTTCATGATATAAACAGCATAATTGCTGCACTTACACATGATATCGTTCCTTCAGTCTTTAAAGCAACCTTTTAACCGGCTATCACAAGTAGCCGGCTTCATTGTTACAACTAAAAAAAACCGGCTGACATTAAATACAAAATAAGCTTTTGGATACACGTTTAAAAAATATTTATGGCACACAAAACGGTGCGTGAGATTGTCGTCATTTCCGACATAAACGTGCAAAATTCCAAGAAATTCATTACATAACTTTCACTTTTTATTTGACCGAAAAAAAGTTTTAAATAAAAAACAAAAAGATTTTTGTTGCCAAAGCAAACAGAAAAAGAAATAATCATTATTGAATGATTAACTAGTTAAGGAATTTCTTTTATCTGTATGAATTCATGCAATTTTTGGGTGCCTTTTTGTTTTGTTAAATTTTATGTTCAGATTACGCACAGTTGTGAACAAAAGTTTGTAAAATGTTGAATTGGGCTCATATACAAAAAAAAGTAAAAATAAAAAAAACCAAGAAAGGAAAAAACTGGAATCTTGTTTTTATGATTTTTTTACAAATTATTTTCTAGCAAATTTTATGCTGAAATTGTGTGTGGTCGCAAAAAAAAAATAAAACGAAATCGAAAGTTATTGTTATTTAAATAAAATTAAGGCTTTAAAAATTTTGTTTCAGCATTTTATTGTTATTTTAAAGTTAAACATAAAATTAGGCAAATTTGAAATAACATTTTTAAATGCTCTCTTTGTTACTGTAGTCCGCTATTCTGGCTCTAATTAATTTTAAAGAAAAATTTGCCAATTTGGGCAGTTATGTAAATCTCATATATTTGCTGAAAGTTTTTTATTTTTTTAAACATTAATTTTTTATGTTTTCTGTGTAAAATTTTTTTTGGCGCTAGTTCAGATGTATTTGAAATGATAAAAAAATTCTTCACGCTTCGCACAAATTTCAAAAGCTAGTAAATTCACTTTCAAAATTTTTACGGCGAACAATGTGAATGGGAGAGCTAACTTTGAATTTCGATTCCCGTGTAAACATTCTATAAATAAGTCTAGAGCAAATCTGGAGACATTTTAAAACGTTATATAACGTTGATTTGGAAGCAATATAGGCCCAGATCCTTCAAAAGTAAAACCATTTTTTTCCAGAAGCTCCGATAAAATAGAAAAAATTGCTTAATACAAATGGGGTATGCTTTTAAATAATAAATCTTGGAACCAATTTAGCAAAAATTAACACATTAGATGGAAACCACACAAATTGTGATATTGACGTATTAAAATGAAAAAAAGAAAATTAAAAATTCCTTTAATAACAAAATTTTTCAAAATCTAAATACGTGAGGGATTTTAGCATAGTTTACATTAAACTACAAAAACAGTTTTTTATATAATATTTGAGCATGTAAATATGCATATGTAGAGTCTATTTTAATTTAGGTATTGGCGTCTTTGCCTTGGAGTCTTCTTTTTATTTTCCCACTATAAAAAATTAATGTATTAAAGCATTTTATGCGACATGTCATATTATTATGCTCTTACGCTTTAAACAAAAAAAAAAACATTAAAAAATCATATAATACTACTCCCGTTTACCACCATCTATCAACATGCCAACAACAATTCTTTTATAGTTATGGTGTAGTTAACCCATATACTGAATAATCACTTCCATATAGTGCTTTATTAAAAACAATAAACTCAACTGAAACCACACATACTACATATTTAATTGAAAATGTAAACACGTTTTTCCCTTAATTCATATAAAAAGTAAGAGAGCAATTACAAATCAAACACCATCATGTCTTGGCATGTTATAGCATGCATCGTTAATTCTCTTAAACAAAAAGTGAAATAAATGTTTTTAAATTTTTATTTCTTAATTGCTTGCCATTGAAACTTATCTTTAAAAATCATTTAAATCTTCATACTTACAGAGACAAATTCATCCAAGCATTTGTTAATAGAGTCTTAAGACATTTTATTTTCTGATTGTGTATAGATTTAAGTAAAATTAAATGTTTACATATTTGTTTAACATATTGTTTTGTACTTTTCTAAGCAACAATAAAACCACTTTTATTTTCAGTCTACATCAAGTGCTTGTTCAATGTTCAATTTAATGAAAGTGCTTCCCTTTCAAACAATACCTCAATTTGTTTATTTTGTTAACAAATAGTTTTATTTGTTTAGTAGTATGAAGGTATAAACAATTAAACAACTTTCTTTTAGAAAACCTGTTATATGTAAATATTCTAATGAATCATTTAAATGATTTAGGAAAGTTATTTTTAAGTGTCACAGTAATTGTATGGTGGTTAAATGAATGATTTCTTTTGCATTTTGTTTTTAAAGCTTAAAAGCGTATTTTTTTTTTTCTATAATCGGCAAAAGTACTCAATTACTCATTGTTGCGGAGCTAAACAAGTTTTGAAGGTATAAAACAATAACCACCCTTTCCTGCAAATCAATTCAAAGCTGATTATTTTATAATTTGCAAATCAACAACCCACTTCGTAGGCTCAATATTAATTATTTTTTAAAAGATCGCACTTAAGACCACGAATAACTATGAGAATTTAAAGTAAATTTTATATGGTTTTTATTTAATCTTAATCAATGATCTCTTAATCATATTCTATTTGTAAATAAATATAAGTATGTTTACATTTTAAAAAAAAATATTTTAAATTAAAAAAAATTAATTGTTCTGAAACTGACCCTTAAAAAAATAAAGACGAATTTATAATAACCTTGGTCCTCAAGACTTCCTGTATAAATGTTCCTATTATTTCCATATTATTTTTTTTTTAAATTAACTAAGTCATTAGTTGAAAAGGTTAACTGTTTTACCTTAAAAATTCGGACTGCTGGGCAGTAGAATCTACTGCTAGACCCATTGAGTTTTCGAAGCTTAAGTTCTTATTTATGTAAGTTTTTATGTTCGTTTTTTATATTTTT
The DNA here is from genome assembly GCA_963583895.1 of Melanophora roralis. NCBI lineage: Eukaryota > Metazoa > Arthropoda > Insecta > Diptera > Rhinophoridae > Melanophora > Melanophora roralis. The sequence continues at coordinate 23,244,214 of OY757187.1, read as the reverse complement.
ATATGTGCTGCACACTAACAAAAATGAGTGTACAAAAGCGTTAAACTACAAAATTCTTAGGCAAAATTATTGTTTTTTTAGGAGCTTGTAAATAAGCATCATTGTGGGCATATAATTTTCAAATGCAAACAAATAGTTAATTGGCATAACTTATTTTTCGAGTCTCTTTATGGTAGTAAAAATACACAAACAATTTTTTTTGTCTACTAAGTTGACTTTCCGACTTAAATCTGCATCAATAGCATTTAAATTTGATACACAAAAAGCTAGAAAATGGTCTCAATTACCAAGATGATTGAATTAATCAAAAAAATGTCTAAATTTGCACCTATCACCAAACTTTGCTTACATTGTTGAAGCTGAAAAAAAGCGACTGTTTATATTCAATTAAACTGTTTTAAGATGTTGATTATTGATTAATGATCAAAATTTAAGGTAACTTCAAACACTTTAATTGATTCAAGGAATTAACAAGTTTAAAGAAAAATCATACAAAATATTTTTTTTTGGTTCGGCTGTGATTCGATAAATTAACCGCTATAAAATCTTAATAGTTTACATATTTTTATTTAAAAGCGTTTTTTGCTTCGGGCCAATGACATTACCAAACTAGCCTGAATAGTACACAGTGCGATACGCATAGACATTAGTTTTCATAGTTTCGAAACTTATAAAAATTGCATTTTAAAACTATTGCAAACAATAAGCTAATATCGGTGAAAAAGAAGAAAAAAAATTTGGCGAAGTTTGTAAAATTTTAAATGGTCATTTGCAGTTTTGTACAAATATTTTTTTTTAAAGTTTTTATTTAGTTCAACGATTTGCTACAGGAGTTAACAATTTTAGTTTTTTTATTTTATATTTTTCTATCTCAAAACAATAGTAGAAAAATACAAAATGTTAAATATGGCAACGCTTTACCACCCACTCCATAACTCCGCAAATAACAATTAAAACAAGTAAGAGCGCTATATTCGGCTGTGCCGAATCTTATATACCCTTCACATTGGTCTTTAAATATACCCAGCCGAGCAATTTTTGTACTGCAAATAATATAATAAAAAAACCTTGTGCGAGTTTTTAAAGTTCATAGAAAAATATACAAAATTTTAACGTTCATATGAATAATAGAAATAAATGAAGAATATTTGAGGTCGAGAGTTTTAAAAGTTTTCGACATTATTCATATTTAAAGGTTAATAAAACTTGTTAAATGTTATGGGATGTTCTAGTACCGCTGCTCTTCTCCAAAATGTATAAATTATTTGATTATTACTTTTTGTAGAATATACGAAGTCGATAGTTGTATTAGTTTTCCAGAGGTAGCGTATCGAAAATTTTATAAAAATTGTTAATTTGTATTGGAGCTACCCCTTCTTCACTCCCCATCCGAAAATTGTTTTCTTCGGAGCGTAGCCCTTGATGTCCATTCACTTTTTGTAGAACATTTGATTTCGATATCTGTTATATTTTTCGAGATATGGCGTATCGAATATTTTATAAAAATTTTTAATTTGTATGGGAGCTACTCCTTTTTTTGCCCCCACTCAAAAAAATTTTTCTTTAAAGTGTAGACCTTGTTGTCCAATTACTTTTTGTGGAACATTTCATTTCGATATCTGTTATAGTTTCCGAGATATGGCGTATCGAATATTTTATAAAAATTTTTAATTTGTATGGGAGCTACCCCTTTTTTTGCCCCCACTCAAAAAAATTTTTCTTTAAAGTGTAGACCTTGTTGTCCAATTACTTTTTGTGGAACATTTCATTTCGATATCTGTTATAGTTTCCGAGATATGGCGTATCGAATATTTTATAAAAATTTTTAATTTGTATGGGAGCTACCCATTTTGTCCTAAAAAAATGGGTTGTTTTGGGTTTTTGCTTATATCTCGGTCAATAGTGAACCGATTTTGCTGATTTTAAATAGCGATTGTCTCCAGGATATTTCTAATAATTTGACACCATTAACTGGTCTGTATCTTTTTATTTGACTCCGGAAACTTGATTTCAACAGACGGACAGCGCTAAATTGGCTTCCCTATCTATAAGGATCCAGAATATACATATATACTTTATAGGGTCGCAAATGAATAATAAAGATATTACAAACGGAATGACAAACTGATATATACCCTTATCACTATGTGAAGGGTATTAAAATATTTGGTACATCTATTTGAAGTATAGTTCTGCCAAATATCAAGAAATTTCGGCGAAAAATTTTATTGGGTTTTCCGTTTTACGAATGATGCATCATAATCTAAAATGAAAAGTAAACCTCATAAACTGGGTTGTAGGTACAAACTTCTCTCTCTGATATATAAAAATTTTCCCTCTAACCATTACATAACTACATACATATTTACTTTATTTTTTAGGCAATTTTGTGTATGTCTGCCTTGTTTTTTCATCTTTAGCACTTTCTCAATAATATTTCTTTAATGTTGACATTTCATATTTGCACAAATGAAAAGAAAATCAATTTCACCTGTTGGAATTTAGGTGTTAAACCCAAAAACGCATACCTTTGTTTTTTTTATTATTGTTGTTGTTGTGTTGTTGTTGTAATTGTCGTTCATTTTGGTATGTTTAAGTGCGTATGAATAATAAATTTTGGGTGTGAGCAACGAAAGTGTTGCTACAAATGCCACCTAAACCACAATGTCGTACATCATACATATTTTATATACTCTTCTTAACAACTATTTCATTATTTCTATACATTGTTTCTTCACGTTTTTCTATGTCGAATTTTTAACAACTTGTCTGTTTAATGTTTTATATGTTTATTTTAAATTAAGCATTTAATTTTTATTTCTAGTCTGAAGTGAGTTTGGAAGAGTAGCAAAATTAACGATTTAATTCTTTTTTTGTGGTACAGACATAGAAACAGTCACGATTTTTAGAGAATTCGGAATAAACAAATTAAAATTTTTTTTTTTTTATAAATAATTTGTTTAAACAACTGTTTAAAGAAATCCCTTATTACTTACAACGCATTTTTAATGAAAATCAGTCATAAAAATTTGTTTCTTTTAGTGATATGTATTCTTAAATTAAAAAGTCAAAACTAAATCGCCATCCATAGGTTTCCGTCGTGACTTCCAAGAAACTGTTATTTTGGTCCCAACACAGTTGCCTGTCTTCCGATCACAGGTGGCAGGTTGAAAAAAAAATAAAAATCACCTCAGGACCAAATTAGTAAAGCCAAGAAACCAATAAACGTCTATTTAGAATTAGACGGAAAATTGGTAGACATTTGTTTCTTAAATTCGAGGCGGCCTCCTAATAAATTCGGCATATATTCTACAAACCTGATGCTGGTATCCCCTGTAAAATAATTCGCCATGCCATTGGATAGCAAACATTTTAGAATTAGGGCATTCAAAAAACTGTAATATTTTTTTTTTATTTGAATGAAATTATTCGCAAAATTTTTTAGCCTTTCTTACCTGTTTATGTGGCTGCAATATATGTAAGTCAACTGAGCTTAGTGATGGAAAATACATATTATTAATCGTCTAAAAGTCAACAACTTTCGGATTAATAGAGATATTTTTACAATTTTTATTTTGCTAGAGAGAAGATTTTTTGAACTTCTACTTATTTAATTTTATTATAGTCGGTTTGACAGATATGGCAAAAGTTAAGTTGAAAATTTATCTTTTGAAGATTTTAGTTTAACAATTAATATTGTGGCACGCACTGTCAATAACTGTCCGATCTTTGCAGAATTTGATAGAACTAATACGGTTAAGGAAAAACTACTGAGTAGTGTTGGGCTTTTGTTTTTGAGTGTTTCAAACATCAGCTTATATGCCTTGTGTTATTGCGGCATAAATATTGGGAGAAAATAAATGTTGTAAATTTAGTATTATTAGCAAAAAAAACATAAACATTAAACATTATGCTCTAAACACAACTGGGACGAACGGCAAATTTTTCATTGCGAACATTCATCTTAAAATATTTGTGAATATGAAAATTCACACAAATATGGCGTCGATTGAATTTCGTCATGTGTAACGAACTTTACGATAGGTTTATTACTATTTCTTACACCGACGAACGACAAATAATTTGGCACAGAGTTGCCTGTTTTCTTTTTAATTTTTTTATTTTATTGTCAAATAATCTTACTTTAAGAATTATTTTCACTTTTTATTTATTGCATATTATACACTTTATATATTTTTAATATTATATTTGTATTTTTTTGATATATATTTTTTTAAATAGTGCTTCTTTTTGTAAGATATATGGTCACTCTATCACAGCTGTTCTGTTCGTTCTAAATGTTTTTCAGCTGACGAATATATGCAACGAATTCGTCGTCATGGCGAATTCATACAAGGTAAACGCAGCAAAAGCAGTGCGAAAAGGTCGTACAGGTAATGTCTTGTTCGTCGTGTAGTGCGAAATTCGTCGTTCGTCCCAGTTGTGTTTAAAGCATTACTTCTTAATTAAAATTACAAGACGAAGACATTAATTTGTAAAGTAAGCGCTACAACAGCTCAAATATCAACAGTTATTTTAGATGTGTCTGCTACTGATTTTTTTTTATTAAATAAAAATAATTAATTAATACAGTAAGTAATATGTAGTTTGTACATATGCATATCAAGATGTGTATGTAAAAGAAGAAAAAAGAAGAAGTGGCAAAACAAAACTTTTTATAATGCGTAAATGGTTTCTTGCTACGAACACGCACAAATCACCAACGTAACTTCCGTAGGTCTAAAGCTGGCAGTAAACTTCGTTGCACAACTGTATAAACACCTAAATTTTTTTTATCGCGTAATGGATTGGTTAGTTTTCCTGTTATTTTGCCAAGCACGAACTTAAGCTTAAATTATACGTGCCATAACATAATACAAAAACCATAACCGTTGCATTAAAAACCAAAATTCATTTGGTTTCTATGGTTATGGTTATGGCGTAATGGTAAGTCACCTATAATCAAATACAGTGTTGCCTATAAGTTTGGTTCGAACAGCTGTTTTCTGTAGTTATGGTTATGTCACGTAACCAAGTGTTCTTCCACTCGATCGATCGAGTTGTCAATGCTTTTTATATAGGAATTTTAATAAATATTTTGAAATTTCGAATCGAATGCCGTAATTTGTCCCCAATTTTATATTAAATATTAAGTTTTTACTTAAGTTGGCTCTACAAGGGTCGTTTACTCTCTCTAATTTGCAAAACCAAGAGTTTGCATGTCTTAATCCACTTTCCCTTTTCATCGGAGTCTCAGCCCCATTTGTGTCCATTCGACCCATATGACTAAGCCAGCACAATCGCCGTAACTCTATGCGCCTGACTTCATTCATGTCGCGATATATCCCGTAAGCCTTACGGTGTGTTTGACGAATGTACTCTCTATTTGTGGTCTCAAAAACATCCAGTAATGCTGCATCAACATTCGCAAGTACGGATGTTTCAGCGCCATAAAGAAACACGGCAGAAAAAGCATGTTTTTCAATGTTATTTTAGTTCTTCGAGCGAGTGCTTTATTTTTTAACTGTCTGCTGACCCAAAAGTGGCATCTCTATTTTTGGAAGAGCCGAGTTATAAAAACTTCTCTGCTACCTTGATTTTGCATTTGACAGGTTTCACAATGTCACTTTTTTGTCGAAAGGACGTTTGTAGTGCATAAATTTGTAATTATCTCCACCGATGCTTTTTTAATTATAAAAATAGCTCGCTCTTTTTTCCGACAAGGTTAATGTCATCCTCAAACGCAAGGGGTGGTTTTGATGTTCCCTATAGTTAAAGTAGCGTTCGTAAATAGGGATTACATGGCATCCATGGTAGTTTCGTAGTGTCTTGTATTCGCAATTTATGCTGTCAAATGGGATTTCCAAGAGGAGGTTTTGTATGGGGTTCATTGTAAAATAAGGACAAATTTTAGTAAGATTCAATATAACAATTGATGGTATATGATGAAAAATTTATGCCAAAATTTGTCTTCATTAGGTAATTATTGACCAAAACAATTATACCAGGAGCGTATAGGCAAAATTAAGTCAGAATATCTGAAAAAAAGAGAATGACGTTCATTCAAAATATATATGTACATACAAATACACACAAAACATCAACGCCTTACACGGTTGCCTAAAAATGATTCGTTTTTGTAAAAAATTTAAGTGCAAATAAATTTATGCAACACAGTGTCTTATATCTTTATCGAGGTTAAACACAAAAAATATTCGTTTGTAAGTAATTACTAAGAGACCAATATTCAAAATGTATACTATCAGATTTAACATGTGTTGACGGCGTTCATTGAAGAAATCTGAGATGTATTACATCGAGATTATTATTGCTATTGGCTCAGTTGTTGTAATCTGGCAAAGAGACTTTGCCTTGTTCAACAAAAAATGGCTTATAATGACTTATATAATAAAATAAATAATTTGAGGCAAGTGATTTATAACACGTAATGACTAAGCAAATGAGCTAAAATATTTGCAAGTAACACTAGGTCACAAATAACAAACTTTTGTCTGTTATTTGTTTCTAGCATACTTTTTCTCATGGATTTGGACCTACTGAACACGAAAATGAATTTTAAAAATTTTTCTGTCGATTGGTTTGCGAGATACAAATTTTTTAATTTTTTTTTTTTAATTTTTGGAGGTACACTTACTATTTTGAGCATATCTTTAGTCTTCTTTGACCTATTTTATCCTACTACTACTCAAATTAAAGACAATTGAGCCGTCTACAACTTATTCTCAGAAAATTTTCAAATCGGGTTAGTAGTTTTGATGTTGGCGGCTTAAAAAGGTTAAAAAACTGGGTTTTTTTAGTAAAAATGTGGCTGAAAAATTCATATAAAAATTCATATAAAATATAAAACGCGATGTTAACAGCGATTTTAATTTTTTTACGTATAGCTGACACTTTTCCAAAGAAAATAAGCCCTTACTTAACAAAATCTGATGACAAATGGCCGACTTATTATTTTTTTGGTAAACGACCGAAATTCCGCTATTTTACGATTTTTTGATTTTCATTATTTGCACAGCTTACCTACCCAACGCAAACGAATAAATACATTTGAACTTAATTTAAAATAAACAAATTAGTCTTCGTATATTATTTTTTAATTTATTTGAGTAAAAACAAAGATATAAGTGTACATTTTATGCCATGTGGAAAAACTGCTGACTTCTTCTTTGTTTTTTGTATTCGCTGCAATCGGTCTCACGTATTAGGGTCCAAATATAGTCACCCATCATAGCCGTGTCATAGATGCCCTGATAGCGTCGTTCCATAGCCTTCAATTCCTGATGAAAGCGCTCGCCGTGTTCGTCGCTCACGTCTCCTAAATTCTCAGGGAAAAAATCCAAATGAGAATGCAGAAAGTGTATTTTAAGTGACATGTGCACTCCCATGGCTTCATAGTTCTTTACCAGATCCTCAACTATGTCCTTATAATTCGGGCTTTTGTTGTTTCCTAAAAAGTTTTCCACAACAAGCCTGAAGGAATTCCATGATGCGGCTTCGATGGGTGATAACAGCTTTGGGAATTTTTCATCTTTCAAAATTTTTTTTATCTCGGGTCCTGCGAAGACTCCTTCTTTAATTTTTGCCAGCGAAAGGTAAGGGAAAATTGACCGTAAATAGGCAAAAGCTTCACCTTCTTTGTCTAATTTTTTGGCAAAATTTTTAATCAAACCCAATTTTATGTGCAGCGGCGGAAGTATTATATTTTCACGGTTCTCTATTAGTGGTTTGCGCTGAACATTCGCTTCTCCAACTACAGGTTTCGTTCGTACCGGCCATTTTTTTTTTATATAATGCTGATCATCAGCGCGGCTATTCCAAAGGCACAGAAAACAGCAATGTCGCGTATAGCCTCCTTGGAGTCCACACAGAATGGCCACAACTTTAAGGTCGGCGCATATTTTCCAATTGTATTTCCTATACTCTATGCATTTCAGCAAAATGTCCATAGTTTCATAGTTCTCCTTTGAATGAACCGCATGAGCAATAGGAACAGATGGCTTTTCATTCCCATTATGTAAGAGAACTGCCTTCAAGCTCTCTTTGTTGCTGTCAATAAACAACCTCCATTCGTTGGGGTTGTGAATTTGGTGAAGCTCTTGGAACAAGCCTGAAATGTCGCTGCAAAAACATATTTGGTCTTTCTTTGTATAAAATTTTGCATACTCCTTGTGACGGTTTCTGTACGCTGTTACTTTCACTTCTGAAGCCACAAATCCACACTGTATCATCCGAGACGCAAAAAGTTCGGCTTTCTCCTTAGTGAGACCAAAATCGCGCACCCAATCGTTTAGTTCGGCCTGTGACAGTAATTTTCGCTTTGCACCCGGCTCAAATTCGACCAAATATGTTTTTGCAGCGACATTTCAGGCTTGTTCCAAGAGCTTCACCAAATTCACAACCCCAACGAATGGAGGTTGTTTATTGACAGCAACAAAGAGAGCTTGAAGGCAGTTCTCTTACATAATGGGAATGAAAAGCCATCTGTTCCTATTGCTCATGCGGTTCATTCAAAGGAGAACTATGAAACTATGGACATTTTGCTGAAATGCATAGAGTATAGGAAATACAATTGGAAAATATGCGCCGACCTTAAAGTTGTGGCCATTCTGTGTGGACTCCAAGGAGGCTATACGCGACATTGCTGTTTTCTGTGCCTTTGGAATAGCCGCGCTGATGATCAGCATTATATAAAAAAAAAATGGCCGGTACGAACGAAACCTGTAGTTGGAGAAGCGAATGTTCAGCGCAAACCACTAATAGAGAACCGTGAAAATATAATACTTCCGCCGCTGCACATAAAATTGGGTTTGATTAAAAATTTTGCCAAAAAATTAGACAAAGAAGGTGAAGCTTTTGCCTATTTACGGTCAATTTTCCCTTACCTTTCGCTGGCAAAAATTAAAGAAGGAGTCTTCGCAGGACCCGAGATAAAAAAAATTTTGAAAGATGAAAAATTCCCAAAGCTGTTATCACCCATCGAAGCCGCATCATGGAATTCCTTCAGGCTTGTTGTGGAAAACTTTTTAGGAAACAACAAAAGCCCGAATTATAAGGACATAGTTGAGGATCTGGTAAAGAACTATGAAGCCATGGGAGTGCACATGTCACTTAAAATACACTTTCTGCATTCTCATTTGGATTTTTTCCCTGAGAATTTAGGAGACGTGAGCGACGAACACGGCGAGCGCTTTCATCAGGAATTGAAGGCTATGGAACGACGCTATCAGGGCATCTATGACACGGCTATGATGGGTGACTATATTTGGACCCTAATACGTGAGACCGATTGCAGCGAATACAAAAAACAAAGAAGAAGTCAGCAGTTTTTCCACATGGCATAAAATGTACACTTATATCTTTGTTTTTACTCAAATAAATTAAAAAATAATATACGAAGACTAATTTGTTTATTTTAAATTAAGTTCAAATGTATTTATTCGTTTGCGTTGGGTAGGTAAGCTGTGCAAATAATGAAAATCAAAAAATCGTAAAATAGCGGAATTTCGGTCGTTTACCAAAAAAATAATAAGTCGGCCATTTGTCATCAGATTTTGTTAAGTAAGGGCTTATTTTCTTTGGAAAAGTGTCAGCTATACGTAAAAAAATTAAAATCGCTGTTAACATCGCGTTTTATATTTTATATGAATTTTTATATGAATTTTTCAGCCACATTTTTACTAAAAAAACCCAGTTTTTTAACCTTTTTAAGCCGCCAACATCAAAACTACTAACCCGATTTGAAAATTTTCTGAGAATAAGTTGTAGACGGCTCAATTGTCTTTAATTTGAGTAGTAGTAGGATAAAATAGGTCAAAGAAGACTAAAGATATGCTCAAAATAGTAAGTGTACCTCCAAAAATTAAAAAAAAAAAATTAAAAAATTTGTATCTCGCAAACCAATCGACAGAAAAATTTTTAAAATTCATTTTCGTGTTCAGTAGGTCCAAATCCATGAGAAAAAGTATGCTAGAAACAAATAACAAAATGGCTGTTGCCTAGTGTAATTAACGAATTAATTAAATATTGTACTATTTTTTAGTATTAATATTAAAGCTGTTATAATTAAACATTTTTATATAAATTGTAGCAACAGTTAGGTATTACATTTTTTAAAAATATAAAAAACTTGCTTTATTTATCTACATTTAAATTAAAAAATTTTAATGCTCTCTTGCTTTACCAAGGTACATTTAATAAGGTAGGAGCAACTGATCAGCTGACTTTTATTTCCGGTATATGGCTTCTGGTTATCTTGTCCAATTTATATAAAGAATTTTCCACAAAATAGTGTTAAGCGCACAGAAAATGCAATACTATAAACACAAATACATATATATGATGGCTTTGCGTTTGTCTAAAATTTGTTATTGTAGGGACGGAGTCACCTTCTGCTTTACGTAGTGTACCAAGAAACAAGTAAGAGCGATATATTTGGCTATGCCGAATCTTATATAGCCGTCACATTGACTTGTCGAAACCCAAAACTTTTTATTTATTTTTATCTATGTTTTTATATATGAAATATTTCTGATTTTTAAATAGAGGTTGGTCTTATATTTTAACTCTATTAAGGTTACTACACGGAAGTTGTATGGGTTTTTAGTCTAATTTTTTCAAATTTTGTATGGAAACCCCCTTAGGGGATGTAGATAGGGTGTAAGTATATTTTAACAAAATTTTTGCAATTTGTTCAACGATCTCCAAGGTTATGGAGAGCATGGTAAACTACCGCCTGGTTAACTATCTGGAGATAAACGGTTTATTAAGCGACCGCCAGTATAGCTTGCGTAGAGGACGGTCTACGGGACACATATTGGTCTTTTATGCAGAAAAATGGTGTACCTCGCATCATCATTTTGGCTAAAGTAAAGTGGTGGCTCTGGACATAACTAAAGCGTTTGATAGAGTCTGGCACCGTGCGCTTCTATCTTAACTTGTTGCTTTTGGTGTCGGTGAAACATTTTCTAGATTAATATCGAGTTTTCTTAGAGGTCGCAGTATTCGTGTTGTTATAGATGGGATCTCTTCCAAGGAGTTCAAAATCCATTCAGGGAGACCGCAAGGCTCCGTCCTCTCTCCTACTTTATTTCTTATCTTTCTGAATGACCTTCTATGTCAATCTTCGAATCCTATTTATTCTTAGCAGACGACAGCAGCATATGCCATTCGTACTTTTTTGACAATAAGCCTAGCTCTTTGGAGATTGGAGCTAGGAGACAGAGTAAAAATGTCCCAATGAATCGCGATCTGATGGTAATCTCCAATTGGGGCCGTGCGAATAGGGTCGATTTAAATGCCTGTAAAACCCAATGTTTCCTTTTGACACATAAACGCAGAGTGGACGATGCTGCCTCGTCTGTATTAATGGATGGTATAAGTGTTGAAAAGACGGAGAATCTTGATTTTCTGGGCATGGAAATCCAGTGCGATGTCCTCTGGACGGAACACATTTTTCTCGTTACAAAGGAAGCATCATTGTGTCTTGGTTTCCTTAAACGGAGTAGGAATTACTTTGCACCATCTGATCCTCTCAATATTTATACCACCTATATCCGACTGAAAATGGAATACAACTCTCATATATGGGCTGGTGCCCTAAAGTCTGATGCCTGAGGACCGCATACAGGAACGAGCGAAGATACTCTTAGGCGACCTTGTGGTATCTAATCGTCTTGATTCACTCGGGCACCGTCGTGATGTGGGGTGTTTTTCTTTGTTCTATCGATACTATAATAGAATGTGCTCTGAGGAAATCAGGGAGCTTGATCCCGAAACCGGGAACTTTTTGCTTGATACACCTTTTTGTAGAACAGCACACCCATATGTTGTCGACTGGCCAGTGAATCGCACCACTCATTACAGGGAGAATTCCTTTTTCAGTCGCACAGTTCGTATGTGGAATAAATTTCTTAAAGATGTCTCTCGTGTCACAGTAAATATCGAGAAATTTAAATCAAAATGTCCACAGACACTACTCCCTTTATCCTCCTTCTCATAACCTATTTTCCTGATACCAACACAATGCAATGCATGTATAGGGGCCATCCCCTGAGTGCTGGTTATTGCTTACAAAAAAAAGGAGGAATGAGTTGGGGTCAGTCCTGCATTTCTTTTATCCACGGGCACCCTGGAAGCTGCAGAGAGGGATTAACTACAATTTTCCTAACTTTGTAAAGAAGTCCCCTTAGGTGATGGAGATAGGGGTAAGTATATTCTAGGAATATGTTTAGCAAGGGAAAGTAATTGGGGTGATTGGTAAACTTCGTTTCTCTTATACCGATTCTGGGAAAGTTATGGGCGTTTTTACATTATTTTTGTAAATTTTGTATGGCAACCCCCTTGGGTGCTTGAGATAGGAGTTGAAAAGGTTTTGAAAAAATATATTTGAGAGGGAAAACTAATGGGGGTCTGTGATAAATTTTTTTCCTCTAGAGGCGGCTCCGGATAAAATTAGTGGCAGTCGGTCCTTCATTGCACATTGTGGTTTTTATGTATAAATTTTTGGGAAATAAATAGAGGTAGTCTTGGTTTTTGGCCTATATCTCGGTCAGTTATCGGTCCGCAGTACTTAAATTGACTCCGGAAACGTAATATCAACAGACACACTGACGGACAAATGGACATAGCTAAATCAATAATAAAGAAGGGTGAAAAAAGCAAACTTATATTTAGTAATGCAAAAATTGGACCCGTACAGGTAATTATTAAACGCACATTTATTTTGTATTAAACTGAACTTTATATTGAAGAAGGCAAACCATGGCTCAAAACACAATTGATGTTTAAACAGGGTATGGAGCCAAAAGGTGCTGGATAAGGTGCCCTTCGTGAAAAGAGTATTTACAGGACATATGTAGATTGTTAAGATATCAATCGATTGCGGCAAAACTGAATCAATATTTTTTATTTGGCAATTTTTAGCAAAATTATTTTTTTTTTGCAACTAATGTGCATGATGTTGGAGTTAACGTGGTTTAAAGTAGACGACCGCTGTCAAAGTTGTAACTCAACCTTATCTTACAATTTATATATTAAATATGTACATAAGTACATTTATACCATTTATTTCACTGTTTAAGGTTATTTTCCTATTTGCTTGAAATAAAATACAATCGTTTGCTACCAACACTGCCACTTCTTTAATAGTTTTTGCTTTTTTTCCACTTAACCAATCCTAAATATAAATCGAATTTTATTATTTGTCATGCGTTTTAGTGAATTGTGTAACTAAAATGGCTCCCAACGAGCACATGTGAATAAGTTCCGCATTTCATTGCAAATTTACTTAACAATAGACAAATAGTAGGAATATATCGAGGGACCGAATTAATGAATTAGGCTGGTTTTACTAAGAAGAAAAAAAAATAATTTCAAAAACAATTTCAAATTTGTATTTACCTTGGATTGTCGGTACAAAGAGGTATTCATTCATACATACATATGTATTTCCTATAGTGAAAGTTTTAAGGGCTAAAATAACAAAAAAATAAAAATGTTTGTTAAACTCATTGGTTAAAGTGACATCAAATAAAATACTTGTATTTACTTGTTTACTTTGATTATTTAACTAAATAATTTAAGAGACATAAAGAAAATATTTAATAATTTTGGCAAGCAAATAGCATGAGTTTGTAAAGAACTTAAATTTGTAAAAGGTTAGTAGTAACTATTTTCACTTCTGCGTAGATGGTAGTTAAGATAATTACCTTATTCAATAAGATTAAAAACGAACTAAATTTTTAATTTAGTAAGTAAATATTAAAGTCGATTATTAAATGTTTCTTAAAACTGATGTAATTAAAAACTTTCGATTAAAGTTTCCATTAAAGCTTAATGGACTCAAAAATTGCACATGAAATAAGTAAATGAAGAATTATTGCATCAAGTTTTTTTACGGTCAAGAGTCTAAGGATACGTTGAAATAAGTTAAGTTTCTTATCAATAACATGTATTAGAAGGGATTGTTTTAGTGCAGCGGAGACCAGGGGGAGTTAAATTTATGGATAATATTTTTTAATTATATTACAAACAAGTTAAGTTATAATTTTTGCATAAATTGCCAAGAGTTTAAGCAAGCGTTGCACTTTTTTTTTTACTTTTTAATAAAAAATAAATTGAGATCGATGGGAGCAGCCGAGGTTTGACGGGCACACCAATAACTTACATTTGCACCAACTAGGTTTTGGCGGACACTGTCAAAACTTAAAAATCATGTAAATCATCTAATCTAAACACCCTATTTAAACCAAACCACTAAACTTGAAATAACTTTTAGACTTAGTTAAGAAATGTCCGTCCGGCTGCGTCCATCCATGTTAACCTTAAATTGAAAGTAGAGATTATATATATTCTTACGTAGTAGGGTGAGTGGTATTACCAATTTGTGTAGATCTTTGTTAAATCAAAAACTAATCATATCTTCAATTATATGGAGCAACTCAGAATCACTTGCTTAATCGACTAAATATGTCCGTCCGTCCGTCCGTCCGTCCATTTGGCTAGGTCTGCATGTAACGTGTGATCCATTTCGCGGTTCCCTACTTTTTTATAGGAAAAACACAGAAAATTTAAATTTAATAGGGAATGTTTATTATCATTTGAAAAAACATTCTTGGCATTTATTTTCTGAAGATTTTGTCTCTCATTAACTTTGACTTTATATATCCTCACAGAAAAAGATCTAACGATGTGATATCAGACGATCTTGGTAGCCCAAAACGTGAAATTATGTGCTCACCGAAGTGTTCTCTTAATAAATCTATTGATTGATGCGATGTGTGGGCAGTGGCGCCGTTTTGCTAAGACCAAATGTCGCCGAGCTCACGAGCCTTAATTTCAGGCATCAAATAGTCGGTTATCATGGCACGATGACTCCACCGATCCACAAATCACACCAAACCGCTTTTTTCTGGATGAACTGACAGTTCTTGAATATTTTCGTCTCAAATGCGGCAATTTTGTTTGTTTACATATCCATTCAGCCAGAAATGGGCCTCATCGCTGAACAAAATTTGCCTCGTAAACGTCGGATCTTCTTCGAACTTTTCAAGAGCCCATAGAGCGAAGCGATTTTGCTTGGGAAGGTCGACCGGGTTCCTTTGTTGCACAAACTGTATTTTGTATGCTTTTAATTTAAGATCTCGACGTAAAATGCCCCAAGTCGTTCCATACGTCAGTCCGAGTTGCTGCGAACGACGCCGAATTCACTCTTCACAGTCTTCGTGAACACTCTCAGCTACGGCCGCTGTATTTGCTTCACAGCATGCTGAACGTGGTCTTTTCGTTCGAATATTATCCAAAAATGAATGCTGCGTCTCAAAATGGGTGATGGTGTTGCGAATAGTATGCTCAGTAGGCCGATTACGTTGACCATAAGTTGAGCGAAGTGCACGAAACACAAAGTACAGGTTGAGTTTTAAAGAACATATTTTTTTAAAACTTGGCAAAGCTAAATTTTTGCTTTAGCCATCATTGAAGCTGGTGAGGTTGGGTCCATCAAATACTACTCTCACTTAACAAAATTTTCAATAATTGTGTAATTTTTTTTAGTTTAATCGTATACTATTCGGATTCAGTCATTTGTTTTTGCTATCAGATTTTTATTTCCAAAGGCAACACGCTATAAAAAATTCACATTTTGGCATGTACTTACATATACTTAAAGCATTTAGGCCTAACCAACATCTACTTATTTAGGTTCATACAAATACTTTTCTTTATTTAAGTAGAAGCTTTTGTGACGTCAATAGTGAAATTGTCATGGCTCAACATTTAGCATGTTGATTGAAAATGTTTGTGTCTTTAAGTTGGCTAAATGTTTATCTGTTACAAATAAGCAAACAACACACAATAAGTACCAACGTACCTACATATATACGTAGGCACAGATACATAAATATGTGGAAATGTATTACCCAACCACCTTAAATACAAAATAATACGTTACACTACAGACTTGACTTTTAAGAAGTACATACCTACGGTCGAGGCTATTTTTAGTATCAATACTAAATAATTGTGGTTACAAACAAATCAATTGAAGTGTTTTGGCCATAACAACGTAAATTTTTTGTTGCCTTTATCTTATTCAATTTGTGTTTGCTTTTGTGTGAAGAAACTAATTTCACTTTCTTTTGAATGACAAATGTTCAATGAAGCGTTTAACCCAAATTGTGGTGGAGGGTCATTATTAAAATTTGCCTAAAAAGCAGTGCTGGGAAATTCTACTGCTCTTCTTTACTTGTTTAATTTTTATTTCGGTAAAAGCTAAATATTATTTATGTTCTGAACTATTACTTTTCTTCTTAATTTTCATTTTCGAGATATTAAAAACTGCGCTTACGAAGTAGCGGGCTCATTGCTATTACTATACACATACAGGTGGTTATCAAATAAGATCAGATGGATGACGTACGACGTTGTCCATATGCTACCATCTTTACTTTACTTAGAATAATTAATAGATGTCTGGCTTAATATTTTGAAACATTTATAACGAAACAGACTTTAATTGTAAAACAAAAGGCCTAACTATATTGTGCTTAAACAAACTAAAGCTAATGTCAAATATCAACGAAAAGCCTGTCAAATGCTTAATCAATTTATTAAAGACTTTTGAGTGGCTATATTGTACTTTTTGAACTTAAATACTTACAGAACTCAGTTGAAAATATTTGTACTCTTGCAAAAACTGTTTTAATTTTATATTCCAAATATATGGATTTTTTTTCGCAAAATTTTATTTAACTACCATCTAAAACTTAAAAATATTATACCATTAGCAAATATATAATAAAATTATATTATAAAAGTTAATAAATACAAAAAATTTTTACATAAATAAAAATGTACTTAAAAGTGCAACTGTGCGTCCAACTCATGTATGCACAGCTGATCCATTAATCAAAGTACGACCAGGTTCGCTTTTTGCTTAATCAAATGTAACTTGACGAAACCTAACGAAAAGTTGCTTAAGAACATTATAGTTATACACATTTAAACATGTGTATTCACATTTTTGCTTAAGTAAGCAAAAGCACATTATAGTTAGCCCTAAAAGCCCATATTTATTTATTTGTACTTATTGTTATTCTCCATAATTAACACTACTAAATGCCTTATAATGTAAGCTATTGTTTAGTTAATGCATATTTAGCTTAAATAAAAAAGTATTTTCTTATATTTAATATACTCAAGTCAAAAATACCTAAATAATAGAAAGGAATACAAAACTTAAACTTATTTGGGGTATTCAAACGGTATGATATCAATTCATATTGTCTTAAAGTTTTAATATTTTGCAATAGTTTAAAAAAAATGTTGTTGTGCTTAAAAGAAAAAAGTTCTAAATTAATAAGACTCTTTGAACTGTGTTTATTGCTTTGTCATAAACAGCAAAAACCTGAGCCGGGCGGCCGAAACTCTTTAGTGAAGCCGTTGATATAATTAACAAGTCGCAGTCATTAATTTTGAAATATTTTTGAAATTACATACTTATTTTTCTCCACCAGCTGATCCAAATTTAAAATAGCACACTTAATTATGAGCGAATGCTCGCAACAGTAGTGTTTTTTTGTTTTATTGCTTTAAGACATATGACTTTATGACTACCTTGTGAATACCCTAATTATGTTTAGAAGGGAATATTGTAGTCAGAGGGAAAAATAATTTGTATCTGAGCATGTACGGTATGGGGTCACAAATGTGTATATGTTGTTAATGTATTCTTATACTTTTTAAAAGTAAATTTTTATTTAAGAAAAATAAAAAAAAAAATCTAACAAAAAATTGCATTAAATATTTATATAAAATATTTTTAAAATATAAATGGGGAACCAAAAGTATATTATCAATAATAAAGCCATATGCGCATGGCCTTATACGCTTAGTTTTCAAATAAAAATTTTATATAGAAAAAATTGATCATACAGATTCACCTTTAAATCATTTTTACCTTAAAATAAATTTTTAAAAGTCTCCAGTAACTAAAGACTATATAAGTCATATGTGTATATACTAATGCAATTACATATTCTTCCACCACCCAAGATATTAAGAACGTATGTTCCCAAAAATGTATTTATACAATTTTGTATAACATCATTATTATTTCTATAGAAAGGGTTTACCATCGTTATTGTTATTATAATTATGCTGCGAATAATAATACAAATCTTTGATTGAATTACTTAAACTATTTTTGTTGTTAATTATATCGCCACCACTATTTCTATAATAACTATGCGGCAATTCATAATTTAAACTAACAGGTATGTATTTCTGTTGCTGCCTTCCAACAGCTGGAGCAACAGCAACATATTGATTACCACTGTCAGACCACGATTGATCATCCCATAGCGAAATGCCTCCTGAAGCAGAACGGTATGGTCTTACGCTTGGCACATAAATGATTTCAAAGCGATCTCTGGTATCATAAACACTATCGGAGAAAATCCATTTCAGTGCTAAGAGACCTGTAGCCATTAAAGCAATTTTACTCATTACGAAAGCGGATGAAGATATGGCCGTTAGCATTTTAAGTATGAGGGGGATCAAAACGATTTTTGCAATTAGCACACCCATGAATAGGGGATACATCTTTTTGGTGAGTTTTTTGTATCGGTTGTTTTTGCCACGACCTAGAAAAAAGTCAGGGTTTTGTTAAAGAATTATTTTTGTAAATATTTATTTTTTTTATATTTTAAATTTAAATAAATATACAAATCAAAATACAATAAAATTGTTTTATTATGTAGAGATGGCGTTACTGATCCTGATACCTCGCATACAAAGGACCCACATTTTTAATTTTAAACTTTGTAATGACCTGTTTTATAATATTCATTGTCCTATGCCCTATAAATAATATGAAATTAATTGTTATTGGAAACTGGTGAATTTATTATAAGTTTTTTCTTCCATGAGGAAATAAGAAGCAGTGCGGTATAAGGCTGTACCGAATTTTATATACTCTTCACATTTGAGCTTGAAGTCCAAATTTTTAAAACAGAAACTAAACAAATTTTAAAGCTTGTATGTTCCTTCAGGCTCTTAACCAAAAATTTTTTCTTCTTAATAAAAAAAAAAATAATAAAAGAAATACCTTGTAGATATTTCGTACAAAAATTGTATAAAAATTATTCATTTGTATAGGGATGCGGCTTTTCCTGGACCTATCCAACTAACTTTTCTCCAGAATCTAGGCATCGCTGCACAATTAATTTTTTTATGATATATAAAGTCGACAGCTGTTGCAGTTTAGGAGATTTAGCGTATCAAAAATTTTAAATATTTTTCATTTGCATTTGGGCTGCCCTTCCCCCTGCCTCTATCAAATTATTTTTTTTTCTAAAATGCACACATTTACTTTATAGGTACTTTGTACCCGGTTCAAGTCGATAAATATTATAGTTTCTTTGATTGAGCGCATAAACATTTTCACAAAACTTAAACAATTGTACAGGTAATACCACTTCCCCTGCTGCTAAAAAAAATTTCCATAATTTGGCCCGCCGCGTTTTGTGACAGCAGTGGTAATATTTGCTGAGATTAATGAAATATAAACATGAATTTTGTCCCAAAATATGGGTTATCTTAGGGTTTAACTTCTATCTCGGTCCGTAATCAACCAATTTTGCTGATTTTAAATTGTGTTCTGCCTAGGAATATTTCTAATAGTTTACCACTAGCATGTTTTCCGTCCGACTTTATTTCGCTCCAGAAATTTGATTTTAACAGACGGACAGACGGAAATGCATAATCGACTATCCTATCTATAAGGATCTAGAATATATGCATCGGGTGGGAAATCTATCGGTTTAAAATTTTAATCAGCGGTTATTTCGAATTCCGCCAAAAAATTCAGATTATATTAGCTGACTGAAATGAATCGATTTACGCTTGAGCAACGTTGGGATTTATTGGAAATTTTTTTCTAAAAAAAAAACACGAAATTATCGTACACAATTTGGTGGCAGGGAAGGACCAACAGTGCCCGGTATACGCTAGTTTTTTGCTTAAGTTCGTAAAACTGGTTTTATGGTTGATGCGCCAACACGTGAGCTTTTTGATGAGCTTATTATATTTAAACGCTTAAATGGCCCACCCTTTACTTTGTGGGGTCCCTAACAGATATTAAAGAAATTACAAACGGAATCACAAACTGATAACCACTATGTAAAGGGTATAAAAACGAGCATGAACGCTAATATAACAAAGAGTTTAAACTTCGAAAGTCCAATCACTTTTTGATCTAGTGGTAGAGTCTCGGCCTGGCAATTTAGAGCTGCCAGGTTCGAGGCCAGATTAGGACGATTTTTTTTTGTTTTAAATTTACAGTGTTTTTCTTCCTTTTTTCTGTTTTGTCTTAAATTATGCTTGCTAAATCAAAATTATTTTTATATTAAAAGTTTTGCCTATTTATCTTGTTAATTCGCTTAAGCAATTAAAATGTTTGAAGTAAACTTTTTGTTGATAATTTTAGTAATAAAAATCTAAAAAGTGTTTAATGGGAAAAAATGTTTCTCTTAGCTGCGAAGATAGGCAACCGATACCGGTACCGATACCGTTATTCGTTTCGTTTGCAAACCTTGACCAAAACAAATGCGAATTAATTTCAACATGGTGGCGTTGTGCGGTAAATAGAGCGCAATACACAAAACAAGGGGGATCAAAATATGGAGGGCACAGCTGCCAGATTTGACAAATTATCGTCATTTTTACGCTTTTTTGTGGCGTGAGATAAAAGGCTTATGACGTATGGACGACTCTTGCCCTAAATTAGACAATTTTCGAAAACTAAAGATTGGCGGCTTTTTTAACAGAAAATCGGAGGCAGAAATATATATTTAATTTTTGCATTTAAGAAAAATACATATTTCAAAATATATTAAAACTTGTTTATATAAAACTATTTAAAAGATTTGAGTTAAAATATTTTTTTATAATAAGGATTATAAATACTTTAAACAGAGTCCCCAAAGTTATTCAAAAATGGTCGTTACAATTTTTATTTTAAATGAAATTGTTTTAACATAAAAATGATTATTTGAATTTGCAGTTTATTTTGCTAAAAATTAAATATTTTGCTTTTAAAATTGAAACTATTTAAAAAAAAAACTACTTGTAAGCATTTTGTATCCCCAAGTTTTTTAATATTAGACAAAAAGTTATAAAAACATAACTTTTAATTTCTCCAGGCAATTTAAAGTTGGAAAAGTCGTTATATTTTAGTTGTTACAATTTAGGTATTTATTATAATCATTTAAATATTTTTTTGCTTGATTTAATAATTTTGGTAATTGAAACTATTCTGCAATTTTTCCGTGTACGTTGGGTTTGTTGTTTACTTATTTCACTTAAGGTATGTTTTCATACCAAAATTATTTTTCAGTTTCATTGCTCGCTCACCTCTTTCAATGTCCTCCAACACTTGTTCCAATAACAAAAGATCCTGATCTTTTGCTATGTCTGGCCAAAAAATTATACTTTTTCTTGAAAATGTTGTATTTTTTAATTCTTTTATTTCAGCTTCTTTAGTGATGTTATCTGCATCACTTATTTTAACATCCATATTTGCTTGATCCTTCGAAACTTCATTTGCTTTTACAATTCCAACCAGTATTAAAGAACACATTTTAAATAGAAATAAAATGTTCATCTTGTTGTTTTTATTGTAATTTTTTAATAGCGTTACCGATCTTTACATTTTCATATTTCTCTAAGAACTAAATTCTTTTTTAAGAAAAGATCTAAATCTATTTTATAATTTGGAATTAAAAAGGTATAGGAAAACTAAAATAATTTATTCATAAAAATGCTCAACGTTTGGCTGCACATGGTTGCATTCAATAAATGATCAAGCAAATGCTGCAAATAAAAATGTATTCGAATTTGATTAATCTACTTCAAATATAGTTTAACTTGCTTTATTTTGTTTTCAAACTAGAACTTTTCTTAATTGGTTTGGGATATTTTCTGCCTTTTTTTGCAAACGTATTACAGTTTCTAAGTTTTCTTTGCAATTCTGTAGCAAATAAGGCAGCTCTAATTTTATTTATTGTAAAAACACGAAAGTGCATTCTAGATTAATAAATAAATCGAAAATTAAAATAAAATAATTGTGTTAATAAAACATTGTTAATTTCACTTAAACCAGAGAAGTTAAAAAACGTTTGTAACAAAAATTTAACATTCCCAAGAATGTTTCATAATCAGTTCTTATGTTTTTTTTTTGCAAATTCGGTCAACAGATCCAACAATAAATTTTATATTTGGCTACCAATAGATAATTTCTTCTTAATAACCTTTTCAATACATAAATGCCCCTGGTTTTAGAGTAAAAAAACAAACTGTTGGTGAAGACCTTGCGGTACCTTTAATTGTATTTTGCTCGAAGCGTTAAGTCGTTGCTTAGTCATAGCTGTCATATCATCAGAGCAGCATAAAAATGTCTGCCCTCAATTCCAATGCTCAGTTTCCTTTGGTAACCATGGTTGTCTGGTACTATTCACGAAGTGCATTGGTTTAAAATTGCAGAATACTGTAGTGCAAACAATTAAGAACGCTGTATTAGGCATGTAATCTAACAAAATTACTTTGTGGCGGGTTTGAGGTCAATAGCAATCTTAGTCGATAGCTTTTATAGCTTCCGAGATATAGCGTATCAAAACTTGTGTAAAAATGATTCATTTGTATAGAGGCTCTCCCTGGTCCTTTTTATTATTTTTATGCAAAATGTACGTGCTATCCTGGAACTACAGGGTGACTGCCGGCAAGGTATACTAATTTGTTTTGCCGCTATTTTGGTAAACATTAGTCTTGACAGTTCATATTTGTCAGTCGTAAAGTAGAAGCGTGGCAAATTTATTATGGAAAAATATTCGGCAAACCAACGTTTTAAAACCGTTAAAACAATTTATTAAAAGCAATCATCGATTACCGTGACGATGAGAAAGTTACGTAAAATTTTTGGGTGAAACAGCGACGCACTATTTATCGTCTAGTGAATGATTTTGAAAAAGTGGGACCGTAGCTGATAGCCCCAATCAACAACGTACTGCAAGATCGGCTGAAAATAATACTGCTGCTCAAGAAAGCGTTCAAAACAATCCATTCACCTCAATTCGACGAGGGGCTTAGGAGCTTTGTCTTCAAAGAACACATTTTGCTACAATTCTGCGCAAGCATTTGTATTTGTTTCCATTTAAGATTAAGTTGATACAAGAGCTGCTTCCAAAAGACCATTTACGCCGCCCCACATATGCCAATAGGATGTTACAGCTCGCCAGTGGCAACCCCGATTTTCATGAAAAACCCATAATGAGGGACGAGGCACATTTTTTCTTGAATGGATATGTGAATACACAGTAAAGTCAGTTCAAGGCAATGGAAAACCCTAAAATTATTTATCAGTCCCCTTTGCATCTGCTAAAAGCGACAGTCTAGTTAGGAGGATTCATTGGACCTTACTTTTTTGAAACTGAAAACGGCGTAAAGGTATTTGGGAATGGGCAGCGATATCGTGATATGATTGAAAACTTTTAAATGCCACAACTGCATGCTTTGGGCTTGGTTAACATGTGGTATCAACAGTACGGTGCCACATCACATACAGCCAGGATTAGAATTGAATAACTGTGGACCTCTTTCCACAAAAAATTAATTTTAAGAAATGGTGATGTTAATTGGCCTCCACAGTCGCCTGATTTGACTGCTCCGTACTTCTTTTTGTGATCTAAAAAACAAGGTTTATGCAAACAAAGCAGAAATGCCGGAGCAACTCAAACAAAATATTTATGATGAAATTATTGAAATACCGCGTGAAATACGTGAGAATATAATAAAAAATGTGCTCAAAAGAGCTCGCATTTATGAGGCTAGCAGAGGCGAACATTTATCTGATATTTTATTTCATACATAATTGCCGACATTTAGTAAAACATTTATCAATATAAGATCCATTCTCTTTTATTTAACCAAAAATTATAAAGAACCAAAGTAGAACACCTTGCCGGCGGACACCCTGTACTTTGTAGTAGGTTCAAAGTCAATAGCTGTTTTACATAATTTCTCATATTTAGTGCATAAAATATTTTACAAAATGTGTGCATTTGTAGGGAAAATGCCACTACTCATGCTCTTATCTTAAAACACACTTTCCCCAATTTCATTTATAGCTCGGTCCCTAGTGAACTGATCTTGCTGACTTTAAACAGCGATTGTTTCAAGAATAATCAGCGATGCCACTGAAAAATTTTCTATCCAAACAAATTTGTCTGCAAAACCTACGACAATTTTTTTAAATATTTATTTCTATAAACTTCACATTTAAAGTATGATTTCAAATTAACAAAAGCTTTGATTTACAAAATGTTGTCATAATGTCTGCAGACACTTAACAAAAGCTATTAAACTGGCGTTCAATTGTCAGTTACAAATAATAGGAAGCACTTTTAAAATAACATAATTATAAACGATTTTATTTATGTAGTCTACATACAAACATAAATATGCTAATTCAAATACATAATACTAAATTAAAATTTCTTTGGTGTTTAATTGACAATTACAGTGTTCATAAATTGTTCGGCAATATTTTGTGACAATTTAGACAATGAAAAAGGGTATTTGCGAAATCTACCATATCAAATTACACTTTAAATTATGTTGTGTAACAGCAATACCCAAGAAATTTTAAACATGTTAAGCATTTGCGTGTCTCATATTAAAAAAAATTTATTTGCATTTAAGTTTAAATACATTTTAAAATTAATATAAACGCTCTTGTACTTATTAAATAAATGTTTCGTGAATTGTTGTATGGTAACGCGTAGAAAACTTAAAATAAGTTTCTGAATTATTTTCTCAGCTGTAAAAAGGCAAGAATATGTTTTGTTGCTTTTCTTGTTAAATACATATGTTAAGGTGTTTGCAGTTAAACATTTTTATAAGGCCGTGGAGATAGGGGGTTAGTATGTTCTAGGAATATGTTTGAGAGAAAAAACTAATGGGGGCCGGTCGTACACTTTATTGCTCTGAGGCAGACTCTGAAGAAGTTGTGGGCATTTTCATATAATTTTTATGAATTTTGTATGGCAACCCTTTTAGGGCGTGGAGATAGGGGTTAGTATGTTCTAGGAATATGTTTGGGAGAAGAAACTAATGGGGGCCGGTCCTGCTTTTTATTGCCATAAGGCTGACTTTGAAGAAGTTGTGGATATTTGCATGTCATTTTTGTAAATTTTGTATGGCAACCCCCTTAGGACGTGGAGTATATTCTAGGCATGGTTTAAAAATGCCCCTAACTTCCTTAGAGTCGGCCTTAGAGCAATAAATTGTACGACCGACCCCCATTAGTTTATACTCGTAAACATATTCCTAGGACATACTTACCCCCTATCGTCATACCTTAGTGGTTGCCATACAAAATAAAAAAACATTTTAAAAACACTTACAACTCTCCCGGAGTCGCTCCTAGAGGAATAAAATGTATCACAGACCCCCCAATAATTTTCCCTTCCGAAATATTCGTAGAACAGCTCACTCCGTATCTCTATCACCTTAAGGGGTTGCCATACAAATTTTTAAATGTTATGGTAAAAGTCCCTATAGAGTTTGAAATGAACTAGGGTAAATTTTTCTGCAGCTGCCCTAACCACCCGAGGAGGGTTAAAATATGCCACCGAGCCCTATTTGAAAAATAAAAATATTTAATAAATAAAAAAACATATAAAAAAGAGGTTCGGTGTTTCGAAAGTTAAATGTAAAGGATTGGATCCAGCCACTTAAGCTGTTTTCAAAACGTTTATATTACTTATGATAAAACTTTTTTATGGCCGGTTTGAAGCCGACAATTGTTTTCAAAATGAAATTTAATAAAATTATAAAATAAGTCCGTTTGTACAGTCAACCGATTGTGCAGGTTTTAAAAAGCAATATGTATGTAAAAGAGTATTTGTGATGGTTTCACACCAAAAAGTTGTCCAAAGAGTTTAAATTGACTGAGGACTCTTAATTTAAACTGGCGGCCAGACGGACAAAGTTATATATTACTTTTTATCTATAAAGATCCAGTTAGTTAGCATTTACTTTATGGGGGCTACAAAATTAATATTGGTTAAAAAACAAGCGGATTAACAAACTAATAAAAAATCCTGGGCACCGTGTGAAAAACTACCTCATATTTCATCAATTAACCTCAACCATTGTCATAGTTTAAATTATTTGCGAAGAAAAAAAAACTATTTTGTTTAAATGAAAACATGTTTATATTCATTCTTATGTACATATATTAAATTAAATTTTTTTAAAAAAATGTTTATTTATTAAAAAAGAGAAATTTTACTATTTTTACATCAAATAAGTATGTAAATATTTAAAATCAAGGTGTGAATACACCTTGTTTAAAATTAAAATTAACGTCTGGAAAAACTTTTAACCACAATTGCTTTACGGCCACTAGACTTTAAACTAATAACGGCCGTAAACAAAGCAAAGAAAAATCCAGCTAAACCCGTGGTGCCCACCAGCAAAGTAAGGCCACCTAAAAGTAAAGGTATTAAAGCCAAAAACTTAAGTTTGTAGGCCATAACAAGAGGTAAAAGAAATTTTTTAAATTTCTTTTTAATTTTTTTCACTTT
Organism: Melanophora roralis; assembly: GCA_963583895.1. NCBI lineage: Eukaryota > Metazoa > Arthropoda > Insecta > Diptera > Rhinophoridae > Melanophora > Melanophora roralis. Next base: position 23,217,554 of record OY757187.1, on the reverse strand, counting down.
ACGCCCAGAACTGCTCACACTTAAGAACTTGGATGTTGATGGCTTAAATGACGTCAAAATTAATTTTGCTGCTGGTTGAGCTGTAGATGACACATTCCTTAATTGACCTCTTGCTTGTGTTTCGTTGATTGATGATGTTTGAAGTGCTGCAACACTTGGCATTTTACTTGTATCATATGAAGATAAGAATTCCCTTGAACTTTTATCAATTTTTCGTTTATGACCTTGAACTTGAACTGTTGATGCTGCAGGCATTAATATATTTTCTGAGTTTATTGATTTCATTGTTGCCGCTATGGCTGCTGGCATTGTTGTTGATGAGTCTTTAATCACCTGTCGTGGAGATGTTAGTAGCTGTAGGTCGTTGTCATTGCTGGTTTCATCTGTAACGTAAGAAGACAAAAAGCAAAAAAATTCAACAATATCAAAAAAACTGTTTAACATTACAATAAAATAAATCTTATATGTATATAAAAGAAAGTAATTTTTCGTGTTAGTTACAATAAATATAAATCAAGAAGGGCTTGAACATCTTAAATTAAATTTGCCAAGAAAAACACACCCACTAGATTTGAAGGGACTATTAGTTCTCTTTTTTGGAAATCTGACCGGGTGTGCCACGTCTTATACAAATTTAATATTGTTTTTAATATACCACAATAATTGTTATGTTGAAGTCTCCAAGTTCGGTATAGGCCAATTAATTATTTATGTGCATAATTATCCTGGTTATAAAAAAAATAGAAATGAAATAATGGGCGTGGCTTGTCCCATACCTCTGCTTGTCGCAGCTCGGATCTGAACCTGCGACTCTTCGAAATGCGACACAGCGGACTACCGTCTAGACCTTCGAGCCACTTTGTTTTTTTAATGTTAAAATATATTCAAAAACAACCAGTCAGCAGGTTGTAAAAAATGGAGTGTTGAGTGTCATATTTTAACGGAATGTCCACCCAAACCAAACATCTTAACTGTGAAGAAGTGGCTTACGAAGAAAAAGTTTCTATTAATATAGTGGCCAGCTAAAAGTTTTGAACTATTTTCGGCTAAAAGATTTGTGGAAAGTTGCACAAAAATAATTATGACAGTATCGGTCTCCCAAAAAGGGGACAGAAACTATGATATGCATAGTGGTTAAACTTGACATAAACAATTATAGCCTTAAAATTTGTTTTGATTAACTAGGACATCTTCACCTTTACTTAGGCCGAAAACGGAATATATAGTTAGGACTTTCTTTTTTTTCAAAAGGAGAAAGCTTAGGAGAAGACAGATACATACGGAACTATAGTATTGGTATTTGAACTGAAATATAATTTTACCCCATAACTGTCTTACCTTGGACAAAAACAAAGAGGCACAAAAGTTGTAAGACTTAAAGTTTTTATTTAACAATTAATAAACAATTAACAAATAAAACAATGTAGGAGAGCTTATTTGCTAAAAATATTTAATTTTGTTATAAGCTATGAACTTTAAAAAAAGTAAATTGAAGTAAAATTTTGCACTTGAAGTGCAATCCTGCTTATTTAATAAGAACTGTGTTCAGTTAGTATAAAAGCTTTGAATATGTATTCCATGGTGAAATAATAAGGTGACCTCCTCCCTACAACACACGGTATACGCAACCATAAAATAACATGAACAATTTGCCAATATAAGCTAGAAAACATATGGCGTAAATAAAAGTCAGCTGATCGGCTGCTCCTAACTTGTTCAATGTACCTTAAAAATTAAAATAATATTTTTTGTAGCTATCATATGCTAATTGAGAAGGCTTAATTAATAATGTGTGAACAGAAAACTTAAAAGCTCAATTTACTTTAAATTGTTTCAATTTATATTTTTTGAACATGGTAGTACATATGCACTTTTGTTTTAATAGTCAGGCAAAGCTGGCTGGGTACAAATAGTATAATATAAATAAAAAATTCATAGAAATTTTTTGTTTTCTTTAAAAGACTAAAGAATTAAAAATGCAAGGCATTTGAAAAATATTTAACGTCAAAAGAAAATTTAATTTAAAATAATGGACAATTACAATCTCTTAAAAAAAAGTAAAATTGCCTAATTATAAAAAATTGCGCATATATTATAATGCATACATAATTGACAGAATAATTTATTTGTGGTTTATGCAATTAAGTTTTATTTCCAGGGCTATGACTTATATACTTTAGGCAGACAGTATATGGTACTTTATAATAATAAGTAAAATACTTGGTAGCGTAAGGTTCGGAAGATATTTATCACGCAGTTTTGGCTCAAAATGCATATTTCGAGAGGACATTAAAATTGGGATATTTCAGTAAAATAACAACAAAAAATTTTAAAATGACGTTATTGTTAGACGTCATCAAGTTAATACATATGACAACACAAAATTGAGTGGCAATATCTTGCAATAGTCAGGTAATGGCATCGAAACTAATCACACGGTTGTAGTATACCTGACAATATTGTTGTCAGTTGGTCCTTCGACAATGAAGTTTGGCCACTGAAGTCAGACAAAAATTGTTTGTTCACACGACTGTAAGTTATTTTTAGCAACATTATCTGACAACCGTCTGAATAGAGCTTAACACTAACATTTAATATTAAACGAAAAAAATTCTGTTTTTTAAAAGCAATTTTCCTAAGTCCTCCACACATTAAATTATATGAAAAATTCTTATGCTTTAAGATATGAAACATTTTTTTATTAAAAGTTTGTAAAGTTTATTTTGTTTTCTCTTAACTGACTCAGCAAAAAAATTAACACAACGAAACAACAAAGGAATTTTAATGTTTAGAGGTGTGGGTAATTAAATAAGTTTTATCTTTGTTTTTATCATTAAAAATTTTTCAATGTGCAATAAAATTATGTTAATATGCAAATTAAGTAAAAACAACATAAATATGATAATAAATAGCTTAAAGTACATTATAAAGAAAATTAATTTTACAAACAAGTATGTATATAGAGGTAAGAGTATTTTTTGTCCATTTTATAACAATTATTTTAAGGATTTGCATATAAAAGGCGTTTTGCTCTCAAATAAAAAACTAAATTTTAGTTATACGTACTTCAATGCGGAATTACATTATAAAATTATTGTATTAAAGTACCTATTTGTTAAGAATGGCTTGCTTTTTAAAATAATTTGTATACAATTCATTAATTTTTTGCTTAACACAATTTCTTTTTTCAAAATAAAATCAGGCATTTTTCAAAAAGCCATCATCACTTAGGTTATATGGTCGGTATCTCAATAAAAGCTAATTTATTTGAAAAGAGTGCGATTAAAATTATTAAAAAAAGACACTTTAATGCATTTTTAATAAGTAAGAAGTTAAATTTATGGACAAAAAAAGCCAAAAAATATTAATATGAATATTTTAAAAAATATCTTCATTCTCATACCCAAAAAAAGGAATAGTAGTTGCTACCGAATTCCTTGTCAATCGAACTATTTAGTTTTTAAAATCCAATTTTTTTTTTGTGCTAAAAAAGTTTTTGTTTGGAAATCACAATTTTTTTATTGGCAAAACAAAAAAAATTCATTTATTTTAATTAAAAAGGTAGTTGAACCAATTAACCATTTAATTGTATTTTGAAACTAAATACCATCAGTGATGCTTATTTACAAACTCTAAAAATACAATAATGTTGCATGGAAATATTCTAGTTCCACGCTTTTGCACACTCATTTTTGTTACTAAGTAGGAAATTTAAGTTTGAGTTAGGGTTTTTTTTATTACCGCGTTTTTTTAATGTCCGGGAAAACGAGATTTTTTTTTCAATTCCCGAAATCCCGCTCCATAGTATTAAAAACAATAAATTGCCCTAAGATAACAAAAAAAGTATTTACTTGAAAGCGTAAAACAACTTCAAAAGAAAAAAAATAAAATTATTGAAAAAAAAAAACAAAATCAGAAACTTTAATTTTTACTTTGAAGTTATACATAAATTTTCTAATTTAGGTAATTTTGATTCTTGTAATACAACAGACAGAAATTTTCTGTGCACATGTATATGTTTGTTTACAAATCTGTAAGGCTTAGTTTTCCTTATGTTCTTAATCAGTTTTTCCAAATTTTTCTGTATAACTATCGAAGCGGATCTCTTGCTAAGGGTAATACGACTATTATGGGAAAGAAATACTTTAAAAATTATAATAATTTTTTTTTTGATTTTTATTTTTTTTTGATTTTTATTTTTTTTTTGTCAAAAAATAATAATTACCTTTTATTTTTTTTTGCTAAATAAATTATTATATTAATAAAAAAACAATTACTGTTATTACAGTTGATTTTTTTCAAAATTTAAAAACAATTATTGTTTCTTAAAAAAAAATAAAAATCAAAAAATAATCTGTTTTTAATAAATTTTTTTTTGTGTAATTATTACGGTCCCTGGTTCTTAACATACATTTATGTTTATTAAAAAATATCTGAGGCCAAGTCGACGCATTAGTTACGAACTGAAATTTAAAAATTCTAATTAGAAGTTCTATATTTAAAGCATCGACAACTTCATCGATCGTGTACATTTCCATTAGAATCGAAAGCGACAATTTGGCCCCTGATCCTTAACAAAAACATGACTTAACACAAAACCTTTTTTTGAAAAAAATTTATTTTAAAAAAATTTTAATCAAAAATCTAAATAAACTTTATGAAAATAATTTGTAAAAGAAGCAAATTGCTTATATTTCAATTTCCCGGGAGCACGCTAAAGAATTTCTGGGAGAGCGGGAAATATAATTAATTGAAATTCCCGGGAATTCCCGGCGCGAAAAAACCCGAGAGAAACCCCTAGTTTAAGTATACAAAAATAAAAAATAAACATGAGTGCTAAGATAATTAATAATTAAAGCTTCGAAAATCCGATTACCCTTTAATCTATTTTAGCATGGTTAGAGCGCTCGCACAGTCTAAACACTGCGCCACGCCACAGTGTTAAAAGGAGTCCACATTTGTTACTACACATATTTATTGTATAATCATTATCCTAAAAGTGAAAAATATTGTAAAAACTGAAAAAAAAATTTTTTTTCCTTCTAAAACAATGGAATTAGTTAAATGAATCACCAAGTTAAAAAATAATATATTAAAAAAAATTTATTAAACAAACATAAGTGTGGGTATAACAAAAAAAATAGAGAGAAAAAAGATTAAAAAAATTTATGGACCCAGTCTAGATTGAACCTGGCACCATCTGATTGCCAAGCTGAGATTCTACCGCTATACCAAGGAGCCATTCGATTTTTGAAGTTTTATTACTTATTTATCTTAGCGCTCGCGTTTGTTTGTTACTTTTTAATACTTGATTAAAAATGTGCTGCTTACTTAAAAAAACGAGTATACAGAGTCGTTAAATGATAAAATCTATCTGCAACATTATTGTTTTTTAAGAGTTTGAAAATAAGAATCACTGTTGGCATTTACCTTTAAAATACAATTAAGCGGTTAATTGAGACAATTATTTTTTTAATAAAACAGTTGAATTTTTATATTAATGGGCTTAATAAAAAAAAGCGAATAATTTTTTCTGCGTATATTTGTTAGAAATTCAGAAAAATTCCATTGAAAGTAGGGCTGGGGAAAGCTGGGGGAATCTTACAATTAACCACATACAGCCTAACATAGTAGTGAAAGGTATAAAAATATTAGTGAAGAATAATTTGAAACGGATGCAAAATTTCGTTTAAAACATTAAACCTGCAAACACCTCTGGTTTTTTTTATTAATTTGTTTAAGAAAAGATTTAAGCAAAATTCAGCATATAAATTAAATTTCCATATTAAAGAAATTTCCTTTCAAAACATACTAAGTAACAAGCTGAAAGTGTCATTCCAATAACTCTTTTGTCTAACTCGGGCTATAAATATTTAAACTGTTAATGTTTTTGCTCTGTTTTGCAAATGCACACCTTACTTACCCTTATTTAAATTAAAAACATTTACATAATCGCTTTCTTCATTGTCGTAATCTCCATCATGACTTGTATATTTAGTGCTATTATTTTCATTGTCAGACAGCATAATGTCGTAAATATTGGCACTAAACTCTTTCGAATTGTTTAAAGTTTTCCTTAAAAGTATTAACTTTTTATTGAAATTATTTTCATAGTCTTTCGCAGCAGTGACTGCAGCAGCAGCATCATCTGCTATAGTTTGATTATCCTTTGCTTTCACAGCATTGGCTGTTATATATGACTTAACATTATTATAATGTAAAGTTGAAGAATAATAAAAGAGATTGTGTTGTTGGTGTGAATGCCTTTTGTTTAAGATTTTTTCAATCGAATTTTTATTAGCCGTAAAAGAATTTAATTTATTTGTCAAAATTTTTCCAGTGGAATTCCTTAAGTTCTCATTCCTTTCGTGAGTCTCATTTTCAATCACATTTATTTTCTTATTTAAACTTGTTGCGTTTGTAGTGGCTGATAAAGTTATATTACTACTGGCTGGTGTCATACTAATAAATGGTTTTTTATACAGTTGGGGGGCCTGCTGCAAATAATTCCAATACGACACAGTAGAAGATGGTGTTTTTAACTGTTGGCGCTGTTGGTCTTGTTCCGTATCCTTTGCATAATGTCGATTATGTTGTAATGGGGATATTGAATTTTCTTTGTTCTCACCATAATGTGGTAATTGTAGTAATGGCATCTGTTGTTTATCTGGTACTTGGCTTATAACAACGTTTGGTATTTCAGTTTGAGGAAGTGGAGTTTCTTTATAATCGAAAAAAGTAAACTGTTGCTGATGACTGGAGTTGAGTAAAACCTTTTTATTATCTTGTCCAATGCTATTTTTGGCATTTGTTTGAATATCTAGTGATTTAAATTGAATGCTTTTTATAGACTTTGTCGGATGGAATGTTAATGCTTTTGTAGATAATAGACATGGTTTAGGTGTTAATGTTGATGTTTTTTGATGAGAACATTTATTGGTAAAGTTGGAGTACGTTTGTAAATTAATGCTGTCAGGATATTGTTGCTTTACAAAGTGTGTCAAATTAGTTCCTAAGTTTGCCTTAGGCCACATATCCCATTCTGTTATTGATGGTGTATTTGATACTGATGTTAGTACTGAAGGAACTTGCAACAACGTGTCTGCCTTACCTTGAGCAAATAAACTGTTTTTACTAGAGGCCCTAGAGACATTAAAATCTATCCCGTTAACTAATTTTATTACAGGACTTAGTGTTAAAATACAAAAATATAAAACTATTAACTGATTTAACATTTTTTTAATTTTCTAATTTGGAATTTAATTCTTTTTACATTAATGTCACAACATTTTCTTTTATTAAATTTTTACACTTTTTCGCTTAGTCCAGTTTGAAATGATCATCGCCCGTTTGTAAATCCAACGCGAATAGAAATTTTTACTCTTTGGTCAAGTATTTTATAAAATTTTATTTTAATTTTATTTCTTTATCTTTTTGTTAACTAAAAAAAACATAATAAATGAAAGATTTTCTTACCTTATTTGCAACTATATCGTGTTATTATTGTTACCTTTGTTGTAGTTCACTGATTTGTATGGTTAATCACCTGTGACTAAACCAACAAGAAAAAGTTTTTATGAAATAAATATGAAAAAGTGCAAAATTTAAACTGATAAAACTTCTAATGATAACTTAATGAAACCAAACGAATTTGAAGCTAAAGTAAAGTGTCACTTAAGCGAAAACGTGAAACAATGCTTTGTGCAGATATATTAGGGTCATCGTTACAGGGTTTAGCCTAGTGGAAGCCTCAGGGTTTTCCTTTTTTAAATAATTTTGAATACCAAAATTGGTTCGCATAAAGTTTTTAATAATATTTGAAGCAACTTTAGTTGAAACAGGTTAATTTAAAAAAATGTGATTTGTGTGGGACCATTTGCAATTGGAGTTGTTTCCGTGCAAAAAGATTCTATAAACTTTTTCAAATTAAGTTCAGAAGGGAAGAATAAAAAATCATCAAATTGAAACACGTAAGATAGTCATAGTCGTTCCAGCCAGTTGGCGTTATTAGATCTTAATAATTTTTTTAAGACAAAGTAGTATTCGTGATTATTCTGGAGTGAAATTTTTTTTGAGAGATGTGTGAAAAAATGTGTCGATATCTTTCCTTTTTAATACGTGGTGGGCTTGAATACCCGTGTGTTTTTTTTTTTTAAGAAGGAATGAACAAAAACAGAAAAAATCAGATCTTGGGTATCAGGGAGTCCTTTAAACTTTCTTTACCAATAGACGTTCGTGTTCCACTTCAGTTCTTCAATGAGAGTATAGACTCCGCGGTGAGGGTTAAGGCCACGGAGGTCTGGGTAAATACCACTTCATGTAGAGTCTGCGGGATTATGCGGGCATCTTGGGATCCGAGGGCAACGAGTTTTCGTTTGTCCCTACAAAGAAGCACTTGTAGAATCCTTGTAGGAATGATAACAGGTCATTATTAGACAGAGGCTCATACTAAAAGAGCAGGACAGGACGACTGGCCAACGGTGATTGTAGATTCTGTGGTGTACCGGGGGAAATACAGAGCTTAAGAAATACAAAGTTATAATTCTTCCTGCGAACGCAATTGAAATTATTTTTCTATCTTTTTTGAGTTCAAAGTTACCATATATAATTTTAGCTCCTTTTATACCTTTAAAAAGCACCAAAAAAGTTCTAACGTTTTTTTAAGCCCCTCGAATGCAATTTGAGTTTTGTTTTTATCTTTATTAGTTTAAGAGCTACAAAATGCACCTATTAAGTACTAAAATATAAATTTTACTCTTTTTTTACCCCTTATGGTCCAAAAATTGAAAAAAAGTACAAGAAAGTACCAAAAATGTTTTTATATTTAAGTTTTGAAAACTGTCAAGCGTAATATAAATTTGGGTTAAGTCTTTTAAGAAAGTTACCAATGAGAAATACTTGCCAATTTTTGAACCCAAATTTGATCACCTAGGGTCATAGTTTAAAAAAAAATTCTAAAAACATGTTTATGTTTTTTCATCTTTATTATTTTTTTAAATCTTACGCCATTTGAACGGTAACCAAAG